>PVKY010008811.1:0-13770 GCA_004027775.1 Bradypus variegatus
GGAGGGAGGTGGGAGGGAGGGAGGTGGGAGGGAAGGAGAAAATTCCTCATGCACATAAACACAAAAATTCTAAACAAAAGTATAAAGCAAATAGAGCTCAACAATATATAAAAAGGATAATGCATGGTGACAAGTGGGGTTCATCCCAGAACTGAAGGTTGAATGACTGATACAACATGGAAGAACCTCTAAATAATGGTGCTGTGTGAAGCAAATATTATATGAATATATAAGCATGTATTACATGAAAAGAGTGCCTGCCGTGTGACTCCATTTATATAAGTTCTGTATAATGAACAGTAACAGGAAGGGGGTCAGTGGTAGCCTGGGGCAGGGGGTGGGGAGCACGGAGAGAATCACAAAAGGACACGAGGAAATGTTGGGGTCCTGGCCCTGTGCGCTCCTTAGGCTGCACCGACGGTTTCCCAGGTGCACACTATGTCAGAGCATCGCGCTGTGCGCGGGCAGCGTGCGCAGCTCAGCGACCGTCTGTCAATGAACCCTGGATCGCGTTGCGTTGAAAAAGGTGAAGAGTCTCCCCGTGAGAAGGTGTGCCTCTCGGGTCCAACATCTGCTCCCTGACCACCTGCTGTGCCCCTGAATCACCCCAAGGGCTGATGCCCGGAGTCCCCAGGCACAGGGTCCCCTCGGGAACGCTCTGGGCTCTGGAGGGGGTGGGACTTGGGGTCCAGGCGTGGTTCGGGTTCAAAGGTCAGGTTCACTTACTGCTAAAGGCCGAGGCTGAGGCTGCCCCGGGTTAAGGCCAAACTCCCCTCTCCTTTGCCTCCTGTACCTTCTTCTGGGCACCCAGCGTCCCCCTCTTTCCTCCCATAGGCGGTGACCCGCGGGTGCCTCTAGGTGGGTCGGGGAAGCTCGTGCGTCCGCCCGGCTCGGCCTGCTGTGGGTGCTTGGCCGGGCGAGCACTGGCCCGATGGCCCCTGAAGGGTACTGGCAGTGACGTCCCAGGGGCCTTGGTTTTGTCGCGATTCCAAAAGAACCGAGCCTGACTCGTGGTGCTGTCAGCGGGGCTTACCCCAGGGGTTCTCAGACTGCGGCGAGGGCACCGCGGGTGGAGGGAGCGGGGCGCGTCTGCACCTCGGGCCTGCGGGAGGAGAGCTCCAGGGTGAACCCGGAATCTGCGTTTTCACAAGCTCCCCCAAGAGGGTCTAGCAAAGGTTGCAAACCCCTCGCTCAGGACCTGCGTGAGCGAAGCACGACCACGGCGCTGTCCCTGGACCCACACCTCACAGAAGGGGGTTCCGGGAGCCCCAGGTCTCCCTCGGGGGTGGTTCAGGAGCCTAAGGAGGGCAATCATAGCGTGGGAAGACTGCTCTGAGGGAGGCATTTCAGCAGGTGCCACAGTCCAAGTGGGTGGGAGGGAAAGTGTGGGAGCAACAGGGCTTCCCAGCACCCTCGGGGGCCGGCGGGGGACTGCCTGTTTCTACCTTCAGAGGGAAGAGGAGGCGACCTGCCCGTTGGCAGAGCCCTCGCATTTTCCCTGCCTTCCTCTTTCTCGCTTCAGTGGCTTCTGAGCAGTGGAAGGAGGGAGCCAGAGGCTGGAAGGAACGCCCTTTGCCCTCCCGTGAAAGTAAGAGACTGAGCAGCCTTGGGGTGGGGGTGGGGGTGGAGAGGAAACACCCCCCGAGTGGCAGCCACCCATGGACAGGGTTCTCATGGACGGGGCACGGCCCCCTGAGGTAGAGTGGGGTGTTGGCAGCGGCCAGCCACCCCGCAGCCAGGCACACCAGCAGAGGACACCTCCCCGTGGGACCCGCAGGCTCACCCCCCCAAGTTGCAAGTCGTTGTTTGGTGTCAGCAGTCTGGACGCGCCTCGTCACTGTGCGGGAAGCCGGGGCCGGGTCCCAGAAGGACCTCGGACTTTGCATCCAATAGGACACAAACTCCAGCTTTATCACCGAGGAGCTCAAAGGTAGATGACTAACAAGCTCAGCCCATGGGGCCCTCGTTTGCCCCCTTCCAAGGCCCCGGACTTCACGTTGTATTCATAATTTTGAGGGGCCTCCAAATTTAAGAGCTCCAGGCCCCCAACACCTGTATCCACCCCTGAGGGGTACCCAGACTCTCCGGGTCTCCTCATCCTGTTCTCCAATGTTGGGATGATGATTCCATCTTGCAGGGTTGCTCCAGAGACTCACGGGACTGGGTAATGCACTGTGCCCGGAAGGCACCAAAACTGCTGCCTGAAACTGTTCCCAGAGCAGTGTCGCATCATCCTCCGCCGTCCCCGACCTTTGCCTGTGTCATCTGAACGTCTGTTTATAACTCGGGGCTCTGGAAATAAAGTCACATCGCAGGGCCACCATCGCCAGTGCACGTTAGCAGCTTTTGGAAGACAAGCACTTCAATATTTAGACACAGCCCTTTTCTGATTGGTGCTGCAATCACAATAATAAAAACTCAGTCTGCAAAGGGAGAAGAATAGAAACCAGCAGATTTGTTGTTTCTCAGGATGCTCTTCACAGGTAAACATGCCTAATAATATCTGCTTAAATAGCGAGCACTGCATTATCTGCAGGGCCTCAGCTCTGGCAATGCCCTGAATTTCTCCAGCACTCAGCACCCACCCATCTCGAAGCACCTCGCCGATAACGAAGCGGGGCAGATGGAGCCGTGCATCTCATATGCAACATCACGTGTGCATGTTAAAAGCATGTCATATTTAGACAACTGTGTTCGCTCAGTTGGCTCACATTGCACAGCACATTTTACATACGATTCTAGTTATTTATTACTGTCCAATGAATGGCTCCAAAACAGTCGCTTCAAACAACCCTGAGCAGTTGACGAGGAGCGCTGAATTATTTCCTCTCCTGGTTCTGGGGCTGGGCTGGGCTGGGCTCGGCGAGGCAGGGCTGGCTCAGGGGTTGTCACGCCCTCAGTGGCTAAGGTGAGTGGTGACTTGAAGGCATCTCGGCTCGCTCAGCTGGTGTCGATCCCAGCGGACAGTGGGAGCCGGGATATCTGCACCCATGGCCTCTCCGCATGGGCTGGGCTGCCTCCGAGCATGGCGGCTGGGTTCTGAGCGCCGATGACCTGAGAGGGGCCTCTGCAGTCACCTGGTGTTGCTTCTGCCACAGCCTCAGGCCCACCTGGTGTCAGGGGAAGGGACCGTAAGCCCCTCTTCTCAACGAGAGATGGTCCCGGCCACGTTGTCAAAGGAGCTTGCGGGGTGGCAGCTCTCAGGGCGGGGTGGCAGCTCTCAGGGCAGCCAGTGTGGAAAGCACAACCTGCCACGTGTACCTTCCAAGCAGGACCCTAAATCATTATGTTTTCCTAAATCTAGTCTCCAAGGAAGCCTGCGAGTTGTCCTGTGTGGATCTAGTGGCGGTTGCTATCTGTATCTGGACTTAAATCTAATGAACACACATTTCCTTGAAGCATAATAATAATCTATAATTCTGACTGTTCACTATTTAGATTCATCATCTTTGCCACTCTCCAGTAAGAGTAGCTTTGCTGTATCTCAGGGTGGGTCCATCTCCCGGGGTAACTCTTGCTGCCCCTGAGCCTGAATGGATTTGCCCCCGCCATGAGAAGGCATTGCCCAGAGCCTCAGTCCACTTCTGTGCACCTGCCTTTAAGCGTGGAAAACAGACCGGGGTCGTGATTCAGATGCAGCAGCCCAGGGCCTGGCCTACTTGAGAGACAAGTCAGCAGAAATGTGGGGTTCAAGGAAAAGAGGCCAGCCTGTGCTGGAGCCTGCCGTGCAGGGCCATGTCTGTGTGTCCGGCTGACCTGGCGTGGCCTGGCGTGGCCTGGCATGATGGTGAACAACCCATGACCCGGCACCAGCTTACACGCCAGGGTCATTCACTCCCCAAGGAAGCCCATCCAAGCTCATTTTTCAAGGCTGGTTTACCAGTCTTTTAGCAACTGGGCTGTTAGATGAAAGCATTTGTTTCACTCAGAACTGGGCGCAACTGGGGATCCATTCTGGGCAGGCTCTGAGCTGGGGCTGGGGCAGGGGCGTGATCCAGATGCAGCTGTGCCCTCCACACTCACAGGTTGGTGGAGAAGGGTCAGTCGGGGCTGTGGTGATGGGCAGCGCTGGGGCAGAGGGGAGCTAGGGGGGCCCAAGGAAGGCCCCTGACCTGGGCGATGGAGAAGATGCCCAAGCATGATTCAGCCAGGTGGGGGGTGAGGATTCCGGAGGGGGAGGGGAGGGTCTGGTGGAAATCCAGCGAGGAGACTGCAGGTCAGTGATTAGGGATGGAGCCAGGCAGCAAGAGATGAGGCTAAAGAAGGCGGCAGGAGCCAGATGGCCAAGGGCCTTGGAGGCCAAGCCAGGGGGTGGTTGCCATCCTGAAGGCAGAGTGGCGGGATACTGCAGTCGGGAGGTAACATGGGCAGATCTGGGTTTTCAAAGGGTGGCTCTAGCTGCTGGGTGCAGTGGGTTGGCAGGAAAAGAGTGACTCTGGGGAAGGCACGATGGGAACGTGAGGAGCTGGCAGTGTTCTTAGTTTGCAAATCCTCAGCACACCTCAGATCCAGTGTCATAAAATGTAGCCTGAATCCATACCTTAAATTAATTCTTCCATTCTATAAAACATATTTGAAAGAATTTTTAATTCAGTTTTAAATTCTTAGGCTGAAAACAACACAATTTAATTTCCTCTTGGCTGTGCTTTTCTGACAGTTATGCATCACTGCAGGCCACGCCTCACACTTGGGGGGCCAGGAGCAGGGCAGAGAGAGAGGCTGTGACCCCGCATCTGGAAGGGCCTGGCATACAGGCTTCCACCACCACCCTTTAAACAGCTGTCCCTAGGGGTGTGCACCCCAGCAGTCCAGTCCATCTTTGGGGGGACCCAGAAAGAAGTCTGCACAACCTCCGGAAAGAGGCTTAGGGTTTGTGGCAAGGAATTCTGGGATCCCAGATACCCAGGGCAAGGTTGCAAGGGCATGGGGTATAGGCCCTGGGGGGGGAGGGGTGCATATGCCCTTGGAGGTGGGTCACAGTGGAGCCTCCAAAGCATAGTGCCCCAGGCAGGGACCTCAAATCCTTGCAAACTTGTAAAGTCTAACCCAGCAATAGTTTCCAAGATAGCGTCATATAAATACTAAATTTAACCTATTAATGCACTGGACAGACCATGGCTGCCAGCCTGTACACACGTTTGCAGGTTCTGGATGTTTCTGGAGGCCCCTAGGAAGCTCAGGGGGGCGCCCACGGGGCCTAATAATGGCTGTGGTGGTCCCGCTGGGACGACCCTGGAGGCCGAGGCTGCGATGGGGGGCGGGGAGGGGGCGAGCTGGGCACGGCGCTCAGAACACAGAGGCTTTCCTAATCCGTCACGGGCCCTATGCGAGACTTTGCAACCCGTCCTCCGCGTGCCCCTGGGCTGCGCCTGCAGGCGATGGGGTGCGGGGAGGGAGGGAGGGAAGATGCGGGGAGCAGCACCGCGCGCTGGGGAGCAGGAGCGCGCCTGGCCCCGGGAGAACGCACGGCGCTGGGGGCGCAGCCCTCCCGCTCAGCGGGGGTCGGGGCTCACCGTCCCGGAGACGCAGCGCGGGCTTCGCTCCTCCCCAGAGCTTTGGGCAGCAGGAAAAGAGGAAAAGTCCGCTCTGCCTCCGAGATGATCCCCTCCGGGAAACCTCCCCGAGCGCCGGGAGTTGTGACTTTGCCCTTTTCCAAGAGACACAGACCCGTCTCCATGCGCTGTTTCTCCGCCGGCCCACCCGCAGGGAGCGTTAGCCCGGCCCTCACACTTTATTCCTCTTTATTTTAACTGCCAGGTTCTTCTCCCTCGCCCCGTCCCCAAATTAGACATTTTAGAACCTGATTGTAACAATTTCATCTTTGAAAGAAACCATTCCACACGCTTGAGGCATTCCTCAAGAAGTTGAACATAGGATGACCATACGACTCCTCCACTCCCAGATGTGGCCCCAAGAGAAATGAAAACATTGGCCACACAGAAATTTATACATGCTGCCCGGGGTGCTGGAAAAGTTTTGATAATGGACAGTGGTGGTGGTAGCACTGTGAATGTAATAGAGACCACTTAACTGTATAGTTGAAAGTAGTTAAATGGGAAATTTAAGTTGTATATATTTTTTATAAATACAATTTTTAAAAGCCATTGAATCACACAATGCAAAGGGTGAACCCCAATGGAAACTATGGGCTATAGCTAATATTTTAATATTATAATTATAATAATACTGTTTCCTGAATTAAAAGTACCATACTAACACAAAATGTTAATTGGGGAAACTGAACTTTTCTGCATGGTTTTTCCGTAAACTTGTGACTCCTCTAATAAAAGAAAAACAAAAACTTATAAACAAATATTATAATAGCATTATTCATATAGCCAAAATGCAGAAATAACTCAAATGTTAAAAAAGTTAAACTTAGATTTACCCATGACACTGAGAGAAATGAAAACATATGTCCACACAAAAACTTGTTTATGAATGTTCATAGCAGCTTTATTCACAATAGCTAAAAAGTGGAATCAACCCAAAAGTTCCTTAACTGATGAAAGGATAAACAAAATGTGGTATATTATATACTGCATATATATATGTGTGTGTGTGTGTGTGTGTGTGTGTATATATGTTGGAATGTTATTGAGCCATAAAAGGAATGAAGTTCTGACACATGCTGTTACATGGATGAACCTAGAAAACATTATGCTAAGAGAGATAAGCTAGACACAAAAGGATAATTATGATATCATTCCACATCGGAGAAATACCTGCAATATGCAAATTCGCAGGGACAGAAAGTAGATTCGGGGTCGCCACGGGCTGGAGGGTTGGGCGGGGAATGGGGAGTTACTGCCTAATGGGTGCAGAGCTTCTGTTTGCAGAGATGAAAAGTTTTGGTGGAGGATGATGGTGATGGTTGCACAACGTCGTGAATGTAATGAATGTCGCCGAATTGCACATTCAAAACGGTTAAAATGGCACATTTTATGTCAAATTTATACATATTTTAAAAAGCCATTCTAACAACCACGATTTTGATGAGCGCCCCACGGAAGCAATCCTGAGCGGGGTGCATGGGGGCCCCTCTCCGTGCGGCTCCTGCCCCCTCTCTGCCCCGCGCCTCTGTCCACTTGTGCCGTCTGCGTGGGGAGACGTCCTAGGACAGTGGGACAAGCACAGGTCACGTACCTTAGCCGCCGTTAACGCTCCAGCTTCCTGGTGGCACAAGGGTACCCCTCACCCGCCGTGGACTGTCCTTGGGGATCAAATGAGATAACCACGTGGTGATGCTGTGGAAAGGGAAGGTGCAATCGTTCTGCACCTACAGTGTGCCTGGGGGCCAGCGTGAGCATGGTCTCAATGACCAACCTCCACAAGGTGCCACATTTGCTTCCTTTGCATGAGACGCCCTCTCTCAGCCTCGGAATAACTTCAAAGTGGAATCTGTCCCAGACTCTTGGGGGCCTCACACCTCCTAGCAAATCAGAGTGCAGAGAAAGTACTTAATAAATGCCCACAGGATTGATTTAATATGGAGCTGTCATGGCTGCAAATTATTCGATGAGCGAGTCTGTGGGCGTGCTGCATATTTCCCTGTCTTTTGCAGCATCTAGAAAAAGCTAATCATGGTCTGGATCCAAAATAGGCTCATTTGTTTCGGGCCATGACAGGCTTCCCGTGTTCTGTGAGGCGGACGATACTGGGGCCCAGGTGACAGCATCTCATTCGCATTCGCGGCCTCATTCCACCGCTTATGGGTGCTGCTCACAGTTCTGTGAAGTGTTTTAAAATGTCACATTTTCTGGGTGTAGTAGGCTACAGATAAAAGGCATTTCTGTGATGCCCTATCCAGAATCTTAATAATTCTAATAGCCTTATAGGTCATTTTACAATGGTCTTTTGAGAGCTCAGTTTTATTCTTCAAAAAGAAAAGAAACATATTTGGGATGAAAGCAGTTCCTGCAATGTGCAAAAATCATGTGATGCAGGGGTGGAAGGTTTTTGGCACCAGGAGAATGAGAATGCCAAGTGCATAAATTACAATATCATCTTTTCCCTGCAAACAGTGAGTAATTATAGATGCCAAGTGCCTTGGCGAAAATCTGCTAGGCATATGGCCCCTTTTTGCCTCATGCCACTTTTCTTTGCTCCTCCAAAGAAACCAGCATGAATTAGCATCTGGCCACAGTGTCCTGACCTGTGGGAAATGAATGAGTGCACCCTTTCAAGTTCCTGGAGACCACATTTCCATATTCAATTCAAAACACATTTACAGAGTGCCTCCAATAGGCCAGGTCCTGTGGGAAGGCAGGAATGACCCTTCACACAGGGGTTTACGACCTGCCCTACAGTTCAGTTCTGCAATTGTTTATTGAGTGACTACTATATCCAGACACCATGCTTGGGGTGGGGGACATGGCTTCTGCCCCCAGGAGTTTAGAGATTCATTGCGGGGAGAGATGCAGAAAAAGTCACATAGTTTCTCTGTCATTCTCATAATGTATGAAGGAGGCACGATTACTGAACCCATTTTGCCGATGTGGCAACTGAGGAACACAGAGGTTCTGACTCCCCTGAGTCTGGGTTGGGAAGTGGAGGAGGTGCGGTGTGGCCCTGGCCTCGGCCCTGGGACCTGGGCTAGGATGGTGCACTGGTTTGGATGTATTATGTCCCGCCAAAAGCCATACTCTTTAATGCAGTCTTGTGGGGGCAGATGCATTAGTATTGATTAGGGTGGAACCTTTGAGTGTTTCCATGGAGATGTGATTCAATCAGTGGTAGGTGAAATGTTTGATGAAATTATTTCCATGGAGATATGGACCCTACCCATTCAGGATGGGTCTTGATTTAATCACTGGAGTCTTATAAAAGAGCTCACAGACAGGAGGACCTCAGAGCAGCTAGGACAGGAGCTGGAACACAACCTGGACCAGCAGATGACAGCCAAGTGCCTTCCCAGCTGACAGAGATTTTCTGGACACCATTGGCCTTCCTTCGGTGAAGGTATACTTGTGTTGATGCCTTAATTTGGACATTTTCATCGCCTTCAGACTCTAAATTTGTAACCAAATAAACCCCTTCTATAAAAGCCAATCCTTTTCTGGTGTTTTGCATAATGGCAGCTTTAGCAAACTGGAACAGGTGTTGATCTCAGCATATCGGTTCTGCAGTGAAGGGGACAGGCAAGCGAGCTGCAGGCCAGGATGCAGGCAAGGTACTCAAGGACATCCGTGGATCCCAGGGTGAGGGTGACTCCAGTGGGGAGACTGGGGGGCATCGGGGAAGGGGTGGTATTTGTGCTGAGTGTGGAAAGCGAGGAGGACTTCAATGGGTGAAGAGGTCGGGTGGGGTTGGGGGAGCTGGTACAGGTAGAGGTGACAGCAGAGCAGGAACGTGGGGGTTAGGGGACACCAGGGGACACAGGGAGGGCCTAGAGGGCCTTGAGCGGCATGCCGACGACTCTAGATTTGTCTTACTGGTGCCACCAAAGGTCTCAGAGCAGGGACGTCGTGTGATCCAGCTGTTTCAGGAAGGTAACTGATAGCAGCAGACAGAATTGATCAGAGAGGTGAGAAGTTGCCCGGAAGTTGCAGCCACTTCAAGGACTTTTGCTGCTCAAACTCCTTAGATGGACCGAATCAGAACACTGACCAAGGAGCCTTGGGCCTGGGTCCCTCAAACCAGAACAAGGGCAGATGTTTCTACCCGAGGCAGCCGGTGGTGGAAGGACCCGGAAGTGAGTTCAAGGCAAGGCTCCCAGAGGTTGTCAAGAGTTAGGTCAGGGAACCCATGCCCACCAGTCCAAAGCCAAAAAGTGGAGACCCCAGCCATGGTCAGAAGACAGACAAAGCTGAGGGGCAATGGGAGAGGGTGGGAAGCATCAACTCAAACGACAGCACGGGAAGGAAAAGGGAGACCGTGATTCAACAGAGGGGAGAGAGATTAAGCAGTAAAATGAGTTTCCTCTCTAGGAGCATCCAGAGAGAGCAAGTTCAGGACTGACATGTCCTCATAGTATAAACTTAAGTGAACTGTCATGTTAGAAAACTGTTATATTTAGTGTGACTACACTTATGTCAATGAAAAAATATATATGCATAAAAAACTGGAAGATACACACAAAACAAGAACAATGATTGTTTTTGGATGATGGGATTATGAAAATTTAAAACTTTCCTTTCTCTTGCCTATCTGTTGTATTTAGTCAGTACTCCAGAAAAACAAAACAGACAGGATATCTATATATTCCCCAGGAAATCTGCAAGTTGGAGATGTGACAAAGGAGATGAATTCCCCAGGAGAAGCTGGCTGGCTGAAGTCGAGATAGAAATTCTTTCTGACCACTGAAATTCTCAGCTCCCAAGGACTCCAACTGATTGGACAAGACTTCTCTCATTGCTGAAGGCAATCTCCTTTGTTGATTGTACATGTAATCAGCCATGGATGCAATCAACTGACTATTTAAATTCAGGAAATACCCTCATAGTAACCGTCAGGCCAGTGCGTGCTCAAGCAAACAAATGGACTCCATAACCCAGCCAAGTTGGCACATGAAAGTAACCATCACATCTGTGCTCACTAAAATTTCTGCAATTAATATTTTACTTTTGGAATGAGTTAAATTGGAAAAAAGGAGGGAAAGGCACACCACTGTAACATAAGTCCTTCCCTTCCATGTCAAAACTGACGGGAACAGCAGCTGGCGAAACAGAATGAAACACCGGCAGCATTATTGTGCTGGTCAGTGTCATCTCATAACAGTGTGAGCCCCAAAGTATTTAAAAAGTGAAATTATCCAGGTCAACACAAGCTGCAATTTGTAACATAGAAAATAGCGTAAGTCAGTTTCGTGTCCTTCCAGGGCCAATATGAAAGATTCCAACTAGCATACTGGCTTCCTCTGTCCCCACCCCTCCCTAGCCACCCTCCCCCCAACTTATACACACACACACCCATCAGCCAGAGCCATCCTTTCATAGCCTAAGTCAGTTCACTTCACTCCCCAGGTGAAAATTCTCCAGTGGCTTCTGTTCTGGTTTGCTAATGTTGCTGTTTTGCAGAACACCAGAAATGGATTGGCTTTTATGAAGGTGGTTTATTTGGCTACAAAGTTACAGTCTTAAGGCCATAAAGTACCCAAGGTAAGGCATAAAGAATCGGGTTCCTTCACTGGAGAAAGGGCTTTGGCATCTGGAAAACCTCTGTTAGCCAGGAAGGCACATGGCTGGCATCTGCTTGCTCCCAGGTTACATTTCAAAATGGCGTTCTCCAAAATGTCAGTGTCAGCTTTCAAGGGCTGTCTTCAAAATGTGTCTTTCAGCTGCAGCTAGCAGTGAACCCCTTCTATCTGAGCTTTTATAGGGCTCTAGTAAACTAATCAAGGCCCACGCTGAATGGGCAGAGCCATACCTCCATGGAAGTTATCTAATCAGAGTTATCACCCACAGTTGGGTGGGTCACTTCTCCATGGAAACAACCTAATCCAAAGGCTCCAACCTAATCAATACTAAAACATCAGTCCTTACAAGATTTCATCAAAGAACATGGCTTTTTCTGGGGGAAATAATATAGCCAAACTGACACAGCTCCCATCACACTCTGAGTAAAAGTCAGAGTGTTCACCATGGCCTGTGAGCTGGCCCTGCTCCCCTCCCTAACTCCCTCACCCACCCCTCTTGGCCAGCTCACTAACACCAACAACCAATGTCATGCTTGCCTCAGGGCCTCTGAACCAGGTGGTCCTTAAGCTGGAATGCTCTTTCCCAACCTCTTACGTGTTGACTCCCTCATCAGTCTCTTCTACTCAGACAAGCCATCCCCAATCATCACAGCTAAAGTGGCCACGCTCCCCGCAAAAAGAAACCCTATGAAGTTCTGTCCATAGAGCTTTCTGTGAGGATGACAATGTTCTGTATCTGCACCGTCCGATGCAGTAGCCACTAGCCACAGGTGGGTATTGAGCACTCAAAATACGGCTAGTGTTGGGGAATTGAATTTTAAATTTTATTTAATATTAATTATTTTAAATAGGCATGTGGTTTCAGTGGCTACTGTATTGAATGGTGTGGGCTAAATGATACCCAATGGTACTCTGTTTGTAGCACATCACTATGTGCAACGATCTCACGCATCTGTTTGTTTACAAATTATTTGTCTTCCCCTACTAGTATGTGGGTTCTACAAGGGAACCACCGTAATGTCAACTCCAGATATGCAAAGCAGGAGGGAAATAAATGATGAACAAACAATGGGAGAAAAGTTAGACTTTGTGGCCTATCATCTTTAGTAGTTTGATTAGACCTTCTCTCAAAAGCTGTTGCTGGGGAGGAAGGTGGGAAGATGGTGGAGTAAGAAGCTCCAGGATTCAGTCCTTCCACCAAAACAACTACTGAACTGGCAGGAGCTGTCTGAATCAACTATTTTGAAACTTTGGAGCCTAGTGGATCACTGTGCAGCGCCCAGGGAAGAGCTGAAGGAAGAGACTGGTAAATTGAGGTAAATACCAGGGAATTCCATCCTCCAGCAGCAGCCACCATCGCTCACCCCCCAGCCTCATGGCAAGCGGCAATGGGGCCAGCAGCCCCAGCCCAGGGTGCAGCCTGCTGGTGCCAGGGTGGGCTACAAGGACCTAGGCCTCTGAAGTCTGGGGGTGTGAGGTCTGAGTGCTGATCACACTTTTGATTGGCTACTTCAGATCCCTGCAGGGGGCTACTGGCTTGGAGGGTCACCATTGTTCCAACACCCCAGACCCCAGATAAAAGCAGCAGAGGAGTCTTAAAGGCACAGTACCTATTTCCTCTCTCTTTTCTCCTTCTATTCTCCCACTTCGTAGCAAAATAATTTGGAAAAAATCACAAGTTGACAGCTCCAGCCCTCAACAATTACTACTACAATAACAAAGCCCTAGCAATCCCAGAGGAATGGAAGAACTAAATTTCCAGAGTTATAGCAACGTATACTCAGAATGTTCAGTTCTCAATACAAAATGACAAAACACACAAAGAAACAGGAAAGTACGGACCATTCACGAGAAAAAAAGAATTTGCCAGAAACCATCCCTAAGGAAGCTCATTCATTGGAACTATTAGTTGATGACATTAAATCAACTGACTTAAATATGTTCAGTGATCTAAAGGAAACCATGACAGAGAACCAAAGGAAATAATGACAATGTTGTCAGAACAAAATAAAGTGATAGAAATTTAAAAAAAGGAACTAAATATAAATTTTTGAGCTGAAAATTACAGTAACTGGAATGAAAAACTCACTAGATGGATCCAACAGCAGATTTGAACAGGCAGAAGAAAGGATCAGCAAACTGGAAGACAACACTATTGAAACTGTCCAGTGTGAGGAGCAGAAAGAAAGAAAAATGAATAGAGTCTAAGGGATGTGTGGGACACATCAAGTGTACCAACATACACTTCACCAGAGTCTAAGAAGGATGTGAGGTGGGGGGAGGGGCAGAACAAGTATATGAAGAAATAATGGCCCAAAATTTTCCCAAATCAGATGGAAGATGTGAATATACACATCTGATAGACTCTAAGAGTCCTATACCAAGACACACTATAGCAAAACTGTCAAAATCCAAAAAAAAGAGAGGATTTAGAAAATAGCAAGAGAGAAGCAACTTGCTACATACCAGGGAACCCCAATAAGATGACTAGCAGATTTCTCAACAGAAACCATAGAAGCCAGAAGACATTAGGATGGTGTATTTGCATCTCACTAACAGCTAGTGAAGCTGAACATTTTTTCATGTGTTTCTTGGCCATTTGTATTTCCTCTTCAGAGAACTGTCTTTTCATA
>PVKY010008812.1:0-13773 GCA_004027775.1 Bradypus variegatus
AACACCCAGGAGCACCACCGAGGGCCTGTCAATGGGGCCCAGCAGGCCTGTCTGTGCGGGGACCCAGGAGCCCTCCCTGCGGGAAGTGACACGCGGGCCCACTCCCCACCTGGGAGCCCTCCCTTGGCCAGCCAGGACCCCGGGGACCTGTTTGGCTCCTCTGAGCCTCACTTCCCTCCTGTGCCAGGGGAACCACACCCACACCCTGTTCTCTGGGGCCGGGGGGACCCCGAGAGCAGCAGACAGGCTCTGCCAAAGACCACAGGCCCGGGGGTGCTCCCAAGAAGTGACTTCCTGCCCACCCGCCCCTCCGCTGCCCCCAAGGGATGGCCGGGCGCCATGGCAGCACACACCGTCGAGGACCGTGTACGTGAGCTGCAGGTGCAGCCCAGCTGCCGGGTTGCTGTTCTCGGCGGTGACCACGGCGCTGACGGAGGCTTGGGGCGCGACGAGGGTAGAGCCAGCAGGGACCCCATGGCCCGGGACGGCCTGGCCCGAGTTGTTGGACACCTTCACGGTGATGGCACGCTCAGACGCCAGCCGCTCGATGGGGATCTGGGTGCCGGCCTGCGTCTGGAAGGCCATGGAGGCCACCTTGGTGGAGACGGTGTAGTTACTGATGTAGCCGAATGGGAAGGGATTGGAGTCGACGAGGAAGATAAGCTGCACAACGTCACCGAGGCCGGCCAGGGCCCCGCTGAAGGCCGTGGGGATGGAGAAGTGGCAGCTGGGGCCCGAGGTGTTGCCGTAGCACAGCAGGCTCAGCGGGTCGGAGCGCTTGCCCTGAGCCACGATCTCCTCGCCCGCCAGCGTCAGGGGCTCCTCGTTGAGCACGCGGGAGCGCATGAGGACGCGCATGAGCGCCGACGACAGGTTGTAGGCCCGGGACGCCACCATCAGCGAGGGCGGCTCGGGCCCCGGCGCCGGTGCCTGCAGGCCCTGCCCGTCCGAGCTGGCCAGGTGGATGAGGTCGCCTGCGGGCACAGGGCCGGGGGTCAGGGGGCGCCACAGCAGAGCCAGGGCCAGCATCCAGCCGCCTGCCCGCCCACCTGTGATGTTGAGGATGCTGTCGGCGATGGCGGTGGGCGTGGCGGTGCCCTGGGTGGTCTCGTCCTGCAGGATGCGCACCATGCTTTCCAGCTTGTGCAGTGTCTCCCTGAGGCACGAGCGGCACACCAGCTCCTTGCTGGGCACCTGCAGGGTGGCCACCTCACTGACCAGGGCTGAGGCCACTCAGGGCCACCAAATGGCCTGGCCTTCCCAGAGCCCCTCCACGCTGCAGCCAGAGGAATCTCCCCCAGCCTGAGGCCAGCAGGCTCCTCTCGGCCGGGGGGTGAGCACCACACCCTCTGGACCCTAACCCTGGACCCTGCCCATCCGCCAATAAACCCACGGTGGGGGGGGACACGTCACGTGACTGAGAGCCAAGCCACGTGGGAGGCGGGGGATGCCACGGGGGGGCAGCAGGTACACCAAGTGGGGGACCAGGGGTGGCGCCACGTGGGGTCAGGCCACCTCTGCAGCAAACGCCCTTGCCCCTTCTCCTTTGAGACTCTGCTCCCACCTCTGCTGTCCCCGGCCGCCAGCCCCTCCAGCTCCTATGGGCCTACAAGTCCCATGCAGGGGCAGTGCGAGGCCGAGGTGGTGTGAACAGGCCAGGGTCCCCTGGGTGCTTGCGCCTCATGCCCTGTGCCAGGCCATTCTTTGGGCCCCGGGCATTCTGCAGGGTTGTGGTGACCAGCGCCCTGGGGCCTGCACTGGGCGCCAGTGGAGAAGGAGAGCCGAGTCCCGCGGGCCTCTGGGAGGACCAGCTGCGGAGGTGGCAGCTCCAGGGCCGTCCCTCTCCCCCAGCGCCCAGCGCTGCCCCAGCACCTGGGCCCGGCCATCCTACCGTGCACTGGGCCAGTGCGGCGGCGATCTGCTGGATGTCATCCACAGTGTCGACCCGCAGCGACACCAGTGTCTCCGTGACGTTCCTGCGTATCTGGGCGCGCAGCTGCCGCTCGGGAACAGGCTCTTCGGCCACAGCGGGCACCTGCTCGTACTGTGGGAGACAGGCGGGGGGCGTCAGCGGTGGGAGGAGGCAGCCTGGCCTGGCAGCAAGGTTCAGGAGCACCCACAGCCCTCGGCCAGGGGGGCCTCAGGGCACCCGGGGCTCGCTGCTGTGTGATGCCAGCCTCGCCTCAAGCACCAGAGAGCAAACAGGGTGCATGTGAACCCCCTGCTGGGGCCACGGGGCGGCACAGGAGGTGACGTGGGGAGCGCTGCCTGCAGGACACTGCGCCTGGCAGCTGCTCGTGGGCCCTCACCTGCTGGCAGCCAGCGGACGAGCTCCTCTCTCAGGAGCACTGGGTCTGGGTCCCACCTCACCCCCACCCCGAGCGGCGGCACGCCCCCACCCGCTCTGCTGACCTCGTTGAGCACCGTGATGAGGGCCAGCGAGTACTCGATGACGTGCTGGGGGTCTGCCTGCCTCTGGAGCCCGGGCAGCACGCGCTCCGTCAGGCCGTGCAGCCAGCGTGTGAGGCCCTGGGGGCCTCCAGGGGGCTCCGGCAAGGCGATAGCCAGAGACCTGGAGGGCAGAGGCCGGCCCATGAGCTGGCCTGGCTCCCGTTCATCCTGAGGCTGGACTCCCGCAGCCCCGAGGCCGGGCTCCTGCTGCCCCGTCCACCCCCTGCCCGCGGCTCACCTATTGAGGGCAACCACGGCGGCCCCCAGCTGGTCCTGCACGACCACGGCCAGGCCCACGGTGAAGTGGGGCTGGAAGCCCGGGGGCAGCACGGCCCCGTAGGCGGAGAGGCTGCCCTTGTAGACGCAGAACTCCTCGCAGTGAGCCTGGCGACAGCGCCGCAGCAGCAGAGCATACACCAGCGGGGCCTCCGCGTCCTCCGCGTCCCGCCAGCCTGCAGGGCCCACGCGGCTGTCACCTGGGCCGCGCCGCCGGTCCCCACAGCCACCCCCGGGGCCGCCGTGAGCCACTCACCCGCGCACTCGAAGCGCACCTCGGTGGTGAGGGCGCGCACGGCCTCCAGCGGGAAGAGGCGGCAGGTGCCCCCCAGGGGCGGGCGGTTGGGGAAGAGGCGGATGGAGGCGCAGCCCTCCTCCTGGCCCGAGAGGCCCAGCACGGTGAGCGTGAACGTGTAGCCCTCGCCGTCCCGCAGGACCCCGCGCCGCACCACCAACCGCATGCCCTCGCTGCCCGTGGACGTGGTCGTCTCGTCCAGCACCAGCGTCTTGTTGCTGAAGGTGCGCGCCGCCCAGCGCTGCGGGAGCGCGCGGAGCGTGAGGGCGGGGGCGGGCCCGAAGCCGGAGGGGCGGGGCCCAGCGAGGGCGGTGCAGGGCGAGGGCTAGCAGGCGCCTCCTGCCCGTCCCTTTAGGCCCCGCCCCGAGGAGCCGCCTCCCCGCCTCCCTCCCCCGCCGGAGCCCGCCCCGCCGCCCGCTCACCCCCTGCTTGGAGCCGCTGCGGCAGTTGAGGCAGCGGCCCTCCAGGTACACGTGGGAGCTGCGGCTCACTTCGTACACCGCCTGCGCTTTGCAGGACACGCACTCCAAGGACACGATGGGCACCCGGCCGCTCCGGACCAGCACCTGCGGAGGGGAGGGGAGGGGTGGGGTCACATCGAGGCCACGCGAGGGGCCCCACGTGCCCTGTGACACGCTGAGACCCAAGGCGGCCACTATCCTGGGACATCCTAGCCAGGGGCGCCAGAGCCCCCAGGGGCAAGGCCTCACCCTTTGCCCATGTTGCTCCCTCTGCCCGGGAGGCTTCCCCAGGGCAGCGTCCCCAGCCCCCCCCCCCCGCCTCTGTCCGTGGAAGCACCTGAGGGTGGGAACAGGGCCCTGCCCCCACTCGGAAACAAGGGGCCCCTAGCTTGGGACTACAGCCCTCTCTGGGGCCTGGGAGACGGGCTCCTTTTCCCAGCATTTGCTCCATACCGCTGGGACATGGTCTTTCTGTTTAAGACCCCAGAGCTTTTGCTGCTCCTTTAAGATTGGGAGTGCAGCGGTGTTCTAGTGTGAGAAGATACAACACGGGAACAGGGTACCTGCTTATACGCAACTCATACCCAACACAACAGTAATTCAGAAAGGCCCTAACGACCACCAGAAGGACAAAACACAGCAAACCTTTACAAAACAAAAGGCAGCGGGCGGCTGTGCTCTCTGCAAGTGTGGGGACACTCCCCTTCCCACTCCTCCTTGGCGGCCAGGCCTGTCACATCCGATCCCACCTCAGGCCCAGGCTGCCCGGCACCCACCGTCTGGTTGGTGGCCTCCTCCCTCCGGCCGGCCTTCCACACGGTCAGGTCGAAGGTGTACTGCACGCCGGCCTCCAGCCGCTCCCGGGGGATGGTGAGCACGCTGCTCCCGCGGGGCCCGAAGGCCAGTGTGCACCCCCCCGCCTCACCCTGCACAAGAAGACAGCGTGAGGGCCAGACCAGCCTGCCAGGGGCCCACAGGCAACCCCCACCCCTGCCAGACCCAACGCAGACAGACCTGGGACGAGGCCGTGCAGGCCCAGTGGAAGCTGAGCGGCGTCTGCTCGCCATCCTCCAGGTTCGGGTCATAGGACTGGCTCCCGTCCAGCACCAGGTCCTGTGCGTCCGACCACACGCGGTACGAGCCACCCGCGATGATGGGCACGAGACGCTCAGGGGCCACCGTCACGTTGGCCTGAATGCTCCGCGCCAGCGGCGTGTCCCCAAAAGCCACCACGAACACGAAGCAGTAATGGCCCACAGGCAGGGCCAGCCGCGGCACCACCAGCTGGGGCCGGCTCACGTCCACGCCAGGCAGGGGCACATGGGCTGTGCGCCCGGGCCGCTGGCAGCTAGTGGCGCGGTACACCTCCCAGCGGTACTCAGTCTGGTAGGTGACGCAGCCGCGCAGGTCCACGTGGGCCTCCAGGTAGTTGCGCTGTGAGCGCCGCATCAGCACCTGCGGGGGCAGGGCCACGTCCACCGCGGGCTCCTCGCAGGCCAGCACGCGGACCGTCACCGTGGCCTGCGCCACGAAGCAGCTCACCAAGTTGGACGCGTTCACCACCACG
The DNA here is from genome assembly GCA_004027775.1 of Bradypus variegatus. Taxonomy (NCBI): domain Eukaryota; kingdom Metazoa; phylum Chordata; class Mammalia; order Pilosa; family Bradypodidae; genus Bradypus; species Bradypus variegatus. Next base: position 5,051 of record PVKY010008812.1, read on the forward strand.
CGGTAGTCCCCGGGCTGCAGGTAAGCGTGGTCGGCCCAGGGCTCCTGCGTCTCCCAGGCAGGGGCCCCGTCCCCGAAGTCCCAGCGGTAGGCCACACGCCACGAGCCAGGGTGCGTGGCCGCCTCGAAGCGGGCCGAGCGGTTGGTGAAGCAGCTGCCGCTGTGCAGCAGCACGTGCTGGATGGGGTCCTGCACCTGCAGCCGGCGCGTCACGTTCTCCGCGCCCAGGTCGTTGAAGGCGCGCACCTGGATCTCCAGCAGCCCCGCCGCCACGGGGGTGTAGGTGACGTCACGGCCCGAGAGGATGACCAGCGAGTCGCCCTGCACCTTCTGCAGGGTGAAGTACCAGGCGTAGGCCACGCGCGAGCCGCGCTGCACCCGGGCCGAGAAGTTGTGCTCGGCTCCCGTCGGGATGGCCGGCTCGCAGCAGTCGGGCACCTGCAGCCCGCCCACGGCCTCCAGCACCGCCACCCGCACCTGCGCCTGGGCCCAGCTCACGCGGTTCTCGGCCTGCACGCTCACCAGGTAGTCCCCCGCCCGCGGGAAGCTGTGCGAGAAGCGGGGCCCGGGGAGGGCCTCGGGGCCGGCCCCGCTGACCTGCAGGTGGAAGCTGACGTCTGAGCCGGCGGCAAGCAGGGCCTGGAAGAGCACGGGCTGCCCGGGCTCCACCACCTTGGCGCTGGCCCACAGGACCAGGCCCACGATGGGCGCCTCCACTGCGAGGCCGTGCTCAGCCATCACCCAGCTGACAGCATTGGAGGCGTTGAGCCGCACGGAGAAGGTGCCGGAGTCCGGGAAGACCACGGTGATGTGCTGGCCTTGCCTGTGGCCGCCCGGCACAGCCCAGCTCCAGTGGACGTCGGTGCCCGAGGTCAGCTGGCCCCAGAAGGGCACCGTGGAACCAGCCACCACAAAGTTGATGTCCCGCTCGCCCGCCCGGATGCTCAGGCCCCTCACGGGCACCTGCACGGACACCTCAACGGTGGTGTTGGCCACACCCAGCTGGTTCTCGGCTGTGACGGTGACCAGGTGCAGGCCAGGCATGGTGAAGGCATGGGTGGTGGCCGGCTCCAGGGTCTCCCAGCTCGGCCCCTCCTGCAGGTGCCAGGTATATGTGATGCCACTGCCGGCCGCCAGCTCGGCCCTGAGGGCGATGCTCTCGTTGACGGCAGCTGGGTTGGGGGCGGCGGCGGCTGCCAGCTCGCCCACGGGCTCCATGAAGTCCACGGTGCGGTTGACCGAGGCGCTGCCCAGCATGTTGGTGGCGCGCAGCTGGACAAGGTAGGTGCTGGGCTCGAGCACGGTGAGGGCGAAGGCCTTGCCGCTGGCGGCCAGGGTGGGGCCCCCAGCCCGCTGAGCAGTCCAGCTGTAGGAGACGTTGGTGCCGTCCCGCAGCACGGCCTGCAGCTGCAGCGTGCGGTTGGTGGGGAAGCAGCAGCCACCACCGCCCCCCGCCACCTGCAGCCCCTCGATGTGCTGCAGGACGTAGACGAAGATGCTGTCCTGGGCAGCACCCACCTCGTTCTCGGCCGTGACAATGATGTTGAAGGTGCCCACAGAGCGGAAGGTGTAGGAGATGGTGGGGCCACCGGGGATGGGCGTGCAGCGGTCGCAGAGCACCCAGGAGTAGCGTGCGGGGCCGCCCACCTCCAGCATTGTGCTGAAGCCCACGCTGCCGTTGAGGGGCACCACGGTGCGGCTGGCATTGACCACGAGCCCCTGTGGCCGCTGTGCGACCGTGACATTCAGCTGGGCCTCGCTGCGGCTCACATCGTTCCAGCCGGCCACTCGCACGCTGAAGTCACCGGTGGCGTTGTAGGTGTGGATGACCGAGGGCCCCTGCCACTGCCCGCCGTCACCCAGCTCCCACAGGTAGCTGGCAGGGCTGCCGCCACCCACGGGGGAGAACAGGTAGGGCCGGCACAGCTCCAGTACGCCTGAGCTGTTCACCCAGATGCCCACGAGGGCCACGGGCTCCTGCACCTCCACCTGTGCTGAGTCATTGGCAGCGGACACGTTGTTGGACACAGTGACTGTCACCAGGTAGAGGCCGGGAGCCCGGTAGGCATGTGTGGCCTCGGGGCCCCTGGTGCGCACAGCAGCCGCCTCAGTGCCGAAGTCCCAGGTGTAGCGGTAGGGGAAGGGGGGCCAGGCGTGGGCTTCCAGGTGGGCCTCGTCCCCGAGCCGCACGAGCTGCCTCTCAGGCTGCAAGGTGACACTGCCCAGCTCGGGCTCCACGCAGACGCTGCTGAAGAAATGGGCCTTGTTCACGGGGCTCGACAGCACCAGCGCCAGGGGGAAGGTGCCGGCCCGTGTGAAGTTGTGTGTCACCCAGGGCAGGCCTTGCACGGTGGTGTTGGCCGAGCCATCGCCAAAGGTCCAGTCGAAGACGTAGCGGGCGGGGTCCCCGGGGACGTGGGCCGTCAGCCGCGCCTCGGGCTGCACGGGGATGCAGGCGGTGGGCTCGAGCCGCAGCACCTCCAGCACGAAGACGCGCACGGCCAGGCTCTGCGTCAGGCTGCCGGCCGGGCTGGCCGCCCGCACGGTCACCGTGCAGCTCTGCGCTCGCAGGTACACATGCTCCGCGGCGGGCTCGGGGCCCCTGTGCACCGTGCCGTCCCCCATGTCGAAGGTCCAGGTGACGTTGTCCCCGGACTCCAGGGCGGCGCTGACCCGCACGGGCGCGCCCTGCTCCACGGCCGGGCTCAGGTGCACGCTCAGGCCACGCAGCTCCTCAAAAACGCGCAGCTCGGTGCCCGCGGCCGCGCTGCTCACCACGTTGTCAGCCCCCAGGTGCACACGGTACGTGCCCCGCTTGGTGTACGTGTGCTCAGCCTCCGGCTGGCTCTGTGGCACAACAGGGGAGCCGTCCCCGAAGTCCCAGGTGTACAGGATGCCACTGGACGTGGGCAGCGGGCACGGGGAGAAGGTGACAGGCAAGCCGGCCACCAGGATGCGGCTGCCCACAGCCACGGCCAGGGCGGGCAGGGCAGCCCGCACGCTCACAGCCGCCTGCCGTGTCAAGTTCTCGAAGGGGTTGGAAGCCAGCACTGTCAGGCTGTACTCACCTGCGGGGGGCAGGCCCAGGGCGGGGTGGGACGCCGGAACCCTGTGCCCCCACCCCGAGGCGCTGTGTTTGGGGTAAGAAGCCCTACAAGGGAAGGGATCCCTCCAAAGCCAGCATAATTTTTTTCCTCAAAGTCCAAACCAGCGTGCAGCCGGGCCACAGGCCCGCCACAGGGGGACACAGCCTCACCTGTAGGGACCCCACACCCCTGACCGCTGGGATCCAAGAAGCAACAGGAAGTGTGCCCGAGCCCCTGGAGGAAGGCCCCACCGCTCAGGCCTCCCCTGGGGCTGTCCGGGTGTACGCTCACCCTCACCTGGGGTGGTATAGGTGTGCGAGACGTTGTGCTCCACCAGCACCTGGGCCACCGAGGGCTCGGGGACCTGGAAGGACTCATTGTACGGAGGCTTGAACTGGCCAAGCGCCTGCTCCCCGTCCCCAAAGGTCCACCTATCAGGCAGAGGTGGGGAGGGCTGGGGGAGGTGGGCAGGGCGGGCTGCACCCCCGGGGAGAAGGAGGGAGGACACGTGGGGGTGCCAGCAACCCACCCCACAGCCACGCCTTCCTCGATGCCTCCGTGCACAGCACCCCCTGCTCCTGCACCCCAGGGCCTCCCCCACCCCCTCGCGGCCCTCACGGGGTCCTGGGCACAAAGGGCCTCCCAACACGGGGACATTTCAGATCAGAGACGGACGTCACCAGCCCAGGTCCCACAGCCCGTGCCCCCGCCCTGGCCGGCACTCACAGAATCGCCACCTCCACAGCTGAGTCCACCAGCACGCTGGTCGCCAGGGCCAGCGTGGCATTCTGGGGCAGCACGGCTGGCACGGGCGACAGCTGCAGGCCGCGCATCCTGTTCATCTTCCCCACTGTGACGTTGTAGTTGACGGTGACATTGCTGACATGGTTGGAGGCCGTCAGCTGAGGGGACAGATGGCACTGAGCGTGGCACAACCGAGGGCCCCCCTCCCGGCACCCCCACTCCCCCTGCCTGTCCCCAGCCCTGCGGCGCTGCCCACCGAGAGCTTGAAGACGGCGGCGCTCTGGTAGATGACATTGAAGACGACGTTGTGAAAGGTCAGCGACTGCTTGTCATCAATGGTCCAGCTGAAGGCCACATCCGAGCCGGCCTCCACCACGGGGCTGTACCGCTGTGGGCAGTGGGTGGGGCCGGGCTCAGGCCGAGGGGGCGCCAGCGGGGACCCCAGCCTCCTCCGTGGGCTGCCAAGCCCAGCCCGTGTCCCCCAGCACCCTCCCAGCCAGCACACCAGCCCCTCGCGGAGGGTGACGGGCCAGTCCCCTTGCCAAGCCCCGGGCCTGGCCCAAGTCCACTACGCTCGGGGGGAGGCTCAGGGCGTGAGGCAGAGCGGGGAGCCAACAGCCGGGCAACACCCACCGCCCCCACCCCCGGCTGAAAGGCCTTGACCTCATGGGCCTCGGTTTCCCTGTCTGCAAAACAGACCTGATGCCAGTGGGAGTCAGCCCTTTTGCCAGGGCTCCTCTTTGAGCCCCCAAATTAAACAACTTCCCTTTTGGGAAGGCCCAGGGCTCCCAGGGCTGTGCCCGGTCCTTGGGGATGTCTTGGGGGGGGGTCCCGGGACGGGGCCTCCAGGCCATATGGAGGGAACAGTCCCTGGGGTGCACGGTGGCCGCAGGCGCTTTACCATCCACACACCAGGCCCCACAAGCCAGGGGGGAGGGTGTGGGGGGGGTTTCAGGCTCCAATATGTCAAGATGAGAGATGAGTTTGAAAACAGCCCGTTACGCAGGACATGGTGAAGAGAGAGATGCTTGCAGAGCCCATCTCAGCTGTGACAGTAAAGGACGGCCTGCACGTCTTGGGGACAGTCCCAGGGGCCACAGCCCGGCGCAGAGACGGACCTGCGGACACCCCAACACCTGCCACAGCTGCACTCACCACCAGGACGCCCTGCAGCACGCGGGACTCGGGGCTGGGCGAGGCGCGGAGGCCATGGACCGGCTGCTCGGCCGTCACCTGCAGCCTGAGGCTGGCGCGGCTGGCACTGTTCTCTGCCACCACCTCCACGGTGTGCTGGCCCTCGCCCAGCCCGGGCAGCGGCAGCACCGCAAATAGGCTGCCGTTGGGCTCGTGGGCACAGCCGGGTACCAGCGCCACCCCTAGTGCAGGGCAGGCAGCCTCAAAGGCCGCACTGACATTGCCCCCAGGCCAGAACGCTGTGGCCGTGGCGTTGGCTCCCGAGTGCACCTGGAGCACCAGGACTGCGCGGTTGGTCGGCACGTAGAGGCAGCCATCGAGGGCGGTGGGGAAGATGACCTGGAGCCCAGCCACAGGGGAGACCACGTTGAAGCTGCAGGACAGGTTGTGCGAGGACACGCCATTGCCCACCACTGCCCGGACCACATAGTGCCCAGGGCGTGGCAGCCCGGGGTTGGGCCCAGGGCCCAGCAGGGGTGTCAGGCGCTCGGTGGCGCCAAGCAGCTGCAGGGTGCAGGCGGGGCTGGCCGGAGCAGCCTCCAGCACGGCAGGCAGGTGAGCCAGCCAGGCCGAGGCGTTGGCAGACAGGTAGGGGGCCCCAAGGGCTGGGGGAACGAGTGCAGGGGCACAGAGCAGGAGGGCCCCGGGGCCCGCATCGTGCTGCAAGCTCAGGAGGTCACCAGGGAGCAGAGGGATGTCCTGGCCGTGGAAGGTGACCTGGGAGAGGGAGCAGGGGCTCGTCACAGCCTCACGCTGGGCCCCAGGCTGGTTGGGGCCACGGGAAGACCCATGAGGGGCCCGGAGCGCAGCGCTCAGCAGCCCCCCACTCTGAATCCCCTCTGAGCAGGGATGGGCCTGCCCTCCCAGTGCTCGTGGACAGGAACAGACAGGACAGCCTGTATTACAAGCCACACGCTCGTGCGGACATCACCATGGGTCCAGGGATAGGGGTGCAGGGGGCAGGGGTCCCCTGGATGGGCCCCAGAGGGGATGCCGCAGCCCAGCTGTGGGAGGGAGGCACCTCCTCAGCAGGTGGCAGGTGCTAAGGCCCCAGGGTGGGGGCATCAAGCTGAGGGGGGCAGGCAGGCTTGGGGAGCTGCTTGGGGAGCAGCCTGCACCCCGATGAGGGCACGCACCGAGTACTGCGCAGGGGGCCCCGCAGGCACGGAGAAGAGGAACTCCTTCCACATGGCATAGGTGGCCCCAGGGGATCTGGGCATCGGCGTGGACCCATTGGCCCAGGCTTGAGAGTGGCAGGGGGCGTCCAGCGGCACACAGACGTTGGCCATGGGGCACCAGTGCCCCTCCAGCACGCACTTGGTGGCTGACTCGGTCCTGTTGTCTGGGGACCCACCCTCGGGCTCACTGTCTTCTGCGGTCCCTGTGAGGAGAGGGGGGGTTTGGGTGCCCGATTGACAACAGGCCACATTCAAGGAACCCCGAAACAGTACCAGCTCTGCCCGCTTCCACCATCACCTCCCACGCCCTGCCACCGCCACAAATCGCAGAGGCCCCGTCCGGCCTGTACCAGGGATACCACGCTCTGCCCACCCCAAGGCTACAACCCAAATCAGGTGGCCGAGGGCGTGAAGGCTGCGGGGCCAAGTCCCACCTGCTCCTCCCGGGGGCCGGTACACCTGCAGGCGCAGCTGGGTGGGCTGCCCAAGCGCCTGGGTGGCAAATTCGGCCGCTGTGAGGAAGGCTTCATGCTGCGGGCTCAGGCCGGGGAACACCAGCACCTGGACAGCAGAACACGGCCGCCTCAACCCCCGGCCGGGCCAGGGCCACGAGCGTCTGTGCCCAGACGACCACCGCGACAGAGCGGGAGCAGGCATCGGGGGTCACACCAGGGAACTGCTGCACGCCGGAGAAAACCCAGCGTGAAAGCCACTTATAAGCAGCAGGACCGAGCAATCCAGACACCCCAGGAAAGGGGTGGGAGGAGCACACTCAATGGCAGCGTCTCGGACACACTCTTTGGATTGCCTAAATTGTCTGTCCTGGATACACACGTGATGACGCCAAGAAAGAAAAAAAATTTTATTTTTGTGTCGAGACTGGCAACAATCAAGCTAAGGCGGGGGCCTCAGAGCAGTACCATGGGGAGGCTAGATAGAGAAGGTTCCAGAACATCCTGGGGCCAGCCTACCTCCACAGGCTCCCTGGGCACAGAGAGAGACTCCTGCGGTGCCAAGGGGGTTGGGGGTCCCTGCAGGTCCCCGCTGGGCACTCCCACCAGGAAGTTCTCGGCGTCCCCCACGGGACCTGGCGGAGGCAGGTGCGATGAGGGCAGAACTGGGCAGAGCCACCTGGTGCTGCCCCGCCCACCCTCCCATCCCAGTCTGGCCCCGGCATCCTCAGCCCAGAGGCGGTGCCCAGCAAGACTCCGACGCGTGGGCAGCTGCGGGACGAGGAGGCCTGTGTGGGGTCCCCCACCCACACCCTCGTGGCCTCGCACACCTTCAGGCCGCAGCTCGCAGACGTAGCTGTGCGGCACCGAGCACAGGTCGGTGTTGCACTGCCCGGCGGGCCCCAGGCGCACGCAGTGCTCAGCAGTGGCGGGGTGCGGCTCCCCGGGCAGCCAGTTCTGGCAGCTCTCCAGGCTGAAGGCCTCGGCCGGGGAGGCTGAACCCGTCTCCAGCCCCTCCACCGCCGAGAAACCGATCCACACGTCCAGGCTCCTGCAGGTGGGCAGCAGGCGCTCAGAGGGCTCCCCAAAGATGAACGCCTTCCTGGAGTGCATGCTCCCAGCAGCCCATCTGGTGAGCCCTGTCGCTGTCCCATTTCCCAGATGGGGAAAGTAAGGCTCAGGGACGTGACCTGGCTGGGGAGGCTGCAGACCCAGGCCCAATCTGGTCTCTGCCCCACCCCATGGCAGGGCCACTGAGGCAGCAAGAGGCAGCACGAGAACAGCTGGTGAGCCCTGCAGCCCTGTGCTAGACCGGGGCAGGGAGAACAAGATGTCCCAAAGGCACTCCTCTGCGTGGGCGGCTCTTGTCCCCCCCCGCCCCCCCCAGGTTGGGGGAGAAGCGTGAGAAGCAGGAAACAGCACAACCTCCATCGCGGGCCAGGACCAGCCCTGCCAGGGAGGCCCAGGGCTGGGGGTACAGGGATCCCTGGAGCCCAGTGCGCCCCTAGAAAAGGCCTCCCCATGGACAGCCACTGCAGGATAGACTGGAGGCAGGCCCAGGCCCTGGGTGTATCGCACACATCTGGTGCTTCCCCCAGTGTTTACAGAAGCTGCCCCTGCCCCCCACGTCCACATCTGCGTCTGGCGCCCCGGCAGGGACAGCTGTCAGCTGGGCAGGATGTGGAGCCTCGTCCCCAGAGGCAGGGCAATGGCAGCCTGGGCAGGCTGGCCAGCTGAACACAGCCCCTCTGGCCTCCCTACCGGCCAGTCATCCCCGCATGCTCCTCCTGCACCCCTCCAGGCCTCGGGCTCTGCCTCCAACCCAGCGCTCTGGGGACTCCCTCCCAGCCACCCTGGGGCCCCCAGACAGAACCCTGGGCATCAGGACAGGCACCTGGTGACCTGGGAGACAAGGAAGTGCTGGACAGCAGGGTTGTCCACCATGGCGAGGGCAGCCCCACCCCAGGCCCGGCACTGCTCCTGCGCCTGCAGCCAGGCCGCCTTCTCCGCCACCAGGCGGTAGCAGTGCCCATTGCCAGGGAAGATCTCTGTGTCCGAAGGGCAGAGAGG
>PVKY010008813.1:0-13773 GCA_004027775.1 Bradypus variegatus
TGAATGCACACTTTGTATGACTGTATGGTATGTCAATATATTGCAATAAAATTGAATTTAAAAAAAAAAAAAGTAAATGGGGGGAGGAAGGGTATGGGACGTTTTGAGTGTTCTCTTTTACTTTTATTTTTATTCTTATTTTCATTTTTATTTTTTGGAGTATTGAATGTTCAAAACTTGATTGTGGTGTTGAATGCACGACTATATGATGTAACTGTGAACAACTGTTGTACACTTTAGATGTATAGTACGTGAATATATTTCAGTAAAATTATATTAAAAAAATTGAATGTGGGGGCTGAATTTTCCCCAGGGTGGTGGTCCCTAGTTTCCACCTGCTTCTCCGTGGGCTCCATAACCCTGGGCTGGCATGTCCTCTTGGCTGAGCTCTTCGGAGAGGCCTCCTGTATCACAGCAACAGTGATGCTGGCCAGTCCCTGAACAGGGGGTACAGGCAGAGCCCAGCTTAAGCAGATTGCCCAGCTCAGAATACACAGCCCCAGCACTTGCCTGAACTCACTGATGTCCTCCTGTGTTCCAGGAGGGAATCCAAGAACCAGGACGGGGTCCATGTGACTCTAGGGTACAGACAGAGTCAGGCTGCAGGTTTGGGGCCACCAGCCAAGGAATGCCCTTAAGTGGATGCTGGACAGAATAAGGGCTCCCCAGGACTGGTGAGGGAGACACCCCGTGCAGCTGGACTGCGGACCGCTCTTGGCAGAGAGCTGGCCCTGGGGACAATGGGTGTCATTTCTCTTCTCATAGGCTTTGCTCTTGTCTCTGACAGTGTTCCTAAGCCTGTGGGTTTTCACACAGACAACTGCAAGACAATCTTGAACAAGAAGACCTGCAGTTATACTGTGATGGAGAAGAAGGACCCAAGAAAGATCTGTCTTTTCTAAGGACAGGTAATGTGATGTACCCCTACTGGGCCCAGGCCCCCAGCATGAGGCCAGTCTTCCATGTCTCATGACTTTCAGAATGTATGATTGCTGTAGCAAACACTTGAATCTGTCAATACTTTTAATTTATAAATTATATAGGCATCACTGTAATGCACATTATAAAGTGTGCATTTAAAGGAGGAAACAAAATTATGAATAAAAGTTATAACATTTTTCTTACACCCCAAAAGATCATCATGCAGCCCCTACTCAGAAGACCGGAAGTGGCACTTTGGCCACTTCTGCTATAGGTGTACTCTGCTGCCTTAGTGCCCAGCATCTGGTGAACACTTAAAAAAAAAAAAAGTGTCTTCAAGAGGAAATTACATCTCTGCTTCTCTTTGAGGTGTCTGTGCTTATCCTTCCTCTGACATCCAACTGCGTGTTTGCCTGAGACCAGTGCAGCTTAAAGCCAGAGAGCCTGGCAGAGGCTCCCCAAGACCACATGGTGCCCATCGGGAATGAAAAGGCTAATGGCTCTGTCCTGTTGATGGGGAATGGTGTGGGCATAGGGCTTCCTATCAGTTATCCATAGCTGCATGCAGACCACCCCAAAATGCTGTGACTGAAAACTTTGTCCACACTGATGACCTCTTGTGGTTTCTCTGTTAGAGAACATTCATTTTCTCTGCAGATCATTACCGGGTGTCTGCTGTGGGCCAGACAGTGCTCTAGGCCTGGGGAAATGGAGTGAGTCAGAGGCCAGGTCCCTGCTCTCACAATGTTTGCACTCAGATGTGTGTGTACGTGACAGAAAACAGACAGGCTGGCAATCTTCAGCTGTGGAGCAGTCAGTGGCAGACGTGTTCAAACACCTACCTGTTAAAACAAGCTCTGTGTCCCTAGCTCTCCTCTATGGGTTGATCTAGGTAGCTCCCCTAACTTTTTCCATCACCCTCAGAAAATAAAGTGCTGTGATCACTTTGCTACAAAAGTCGCATTCCAGAGAATGAGATGCATTCCATCTGAATTGCAAAGGGGGTCCGGGAGAGGAGAGGTAAGGGCAGGTGAACTTACCTGAATGGCTTGTAGGCTTGCTTCCCTCCGCCTGTGGCAGGTGCTTAAAGCTGACTTCTCCGTGGGCAACCTGTGGGCTTCTCAAACATTTCCCTCTTTCTCCCCTACTGGCCTTCTGCACCCCAGCTGGGATTGCTCTCTTAGCTTCGGCATGAGGTCAACATCCTTTCTGCTGACGTTGCTTTGATCCTTTTAGGAATCAGTCTTGAGTGGGGTTCAAACAACCCCATTATGATCACCTTTTTGCAAATACTTCTTAGATTGTTCTTCACCTTGCTGGGAAAAGTGAGGGGTGCAGTTGGCACCAAATATTGGGAACTTCATTCAAAACTGAGGCAGAAAGAGCTTCATTTAAACATCCGATCACAAATAAATAAACAAAAAATTTCAGTGTGGATAATGTCACATTCGGAAGAGTATGAGGGAGGGGCGGTGGTAGGATACGGGTGTGACAAGGTGCAAAGTATCCTTCTCAGTAAGGGCGATTTGGGCTGGAAACTGGGAACGGACATTTATTACCCGGCTCACTTCGGACAAATGACCTCACAGCGCCAAGGTCTGGTTTTTGCATCTGTACGTTAAGGCTAAATAGGATCTACCTTATGGAGTCATATGGTGTGAGAGAAGCACAGAGTTTGCCTTCAACAAAAGTTCCGTTTCATTTCGTCGGATTTATTTTCGAAGGATGAGAGGACACAGGAAGCTGGGGTGCGCCTGCGCTCTGCGTCCTCTAGCGGGCAGTCAAGGGCTTTGGGCTGACCCGAGCAGAGATCTCGCGAGACTGTCAGACGGGTGGCGAGAAGTGTGGAAGGACAGTTGTACTCTCGCGAGACTGCTGCCTCGAGGCCCTTGGCTTTGGTCAGGCAGTGTGTCTGTCCACGCGAGGTGCTGTCAGGTCACCCGGAGAGGCGCTTGGAGTGGGTAAGAACCAGATGGGATCGGTGTGTGTGCGGCGCGCCTCCTCCCGCTCACGCTGCGGGATGCTCTGAGACGCGATGCGGGGCCGGGCCGCCCCCTGCCCGTCCCCGACGCCCCTCGAACCCCCGCCTGGCCCCGTCCAGCCTCCCCGGTCGTCCCCCGGTCGCCCCCATGCCCGGCCCGAAGACCCCGCACCCCAGCCGGGCCCCTCCAGCCTCCCCGCTTCCCCGGGCGCCGCTGTGAACAGCTCCGAGGTTCCGCTCGCTCTCGCCCGGGTGCTCCGGATGGGGCGCGGCCCGTTTTCAGATCCGGCCTGGAGCAGGACGGACAAGAAGCGGACGTTCCTTCTGTTATCTGTGTGCCACGCGCAGCGTTCCATATCCCCTCATTTAATTCTCCCAACCATCCCGAAAAGCCCCTAGCTTATCTCCGTTGTACAGATGAGAAGAGCAAGGCTCGCTCATTCATTGATGCATTCCATCACCACATTTATTTACTCAGTGCCTATTTGTTCCAGACGTTGAGGATGTAGTCATGAAAAAAATGGACAAAGTCCTATTGTTATGGAACTAAATTCTCGTTATAATCATATAAGCAGAATAGTCTTAGGTGGCCTGAGCGTTTCAGATCAACAGCGACTTGAAATGGGGGTGCTAGAGCCTGGCCCCAAGGCCGGGCTTTTTGATCACACCATTTTGTGTCGTTTTGTATAGTGTAGCTGCCTTTGGATGGACCTAACGTTATTTCCACCACCTACTTGGTAATTTGGAAATATGGTTGGCCCAGTTTTGCACTGGGGTGCAGTGTGACAGTTCTGAACTTTAAAGAACATCAGACCTTTGACAAAGACTTACTCAGATGCAGCATTGGGGTGCGTATGCTCCTGTATTTTGGAGGACGGTTCACTTACTACCTCGTGGTTTAGGCAGGTTACTTGGCTTGCTCTTTTGCAGATTTGCTAGCTTGCATGTTTGTGAAGACAAAAGACAAGTGAGATAATGACTGTAAAGTCTAGCACAGTGATATTCCTTACATTTACTGCCCCCCCCCTTCCATGTAACCTTTATTCTTGGGTCTCTGAGAAAAATCCTAGGGGTTTAAAATTTTATGATAGCTTGCATCTAAATAAAGCTCTGCAATTACATTTGGGCAAACAGTTATTTAAAAAGTGTGTAAGGACGGGAGATGTGATTCTCAGAGGGGAAGGAGGTCTCTTGCTTTAGAATTAGCTGCTTTTTTTCAGATTACACAGGCTCCCCTTCCCCCCATTTTATTAAATCAGTTTTAGATATGACAGAATGTCAGGAACCTGTATAGGGATTCCATAAAATGCCCCAGGATATTCTGACATGTACCCATTTGAGAGCCCCTTGTTAGTGTTTTATTATAATTTCCTTCATTTGGTAAATATTAGCATACTGGAAGGTGTTCGGAGCCGATAGTTGCTGCCGATGGACTTTTAACTCTCAGTCTCTTATTCCCAAGAATTAGGATTTTCTGCTTAGTTTTAGGTGAATCAGCAGCACAAATCCCCCTGTAGGTGGCAGTTCCCCACTAGATACCATCGTATCCTCAGGGACTCTCACAACAGGTGTCCCATTAGACACTTAATGCATAATTATTGAACGAATACATAAAATCTTAATATCCAGATGATCCCTTCAGTATAGCTTGTATGGCTGTGGCCTTTAGACCCAGAACTGGGACTAAACCTTGGCTCCACTGCCACTTGGAGGCTTGTAACCACAGGTAATATATTAAACTTTGCCAAGCCTTGGTTTCTTTATTTTTAAAATGGTGATAACACCCATCTTAAAGGTTTGTGAGGACTAAATGAGATAATGTGTAAAATAAACTCCTGGCATATAATTTTATGGAAGTCAATATTTATTGAATTCATTTGTTCAATAGATATATATTGAAAACCCACTATATGACAGTGAAGACAAAGTCAAGTTCCCTGTCCCTGTAGAACTTACTATATGACAGTGAACACAAAGACGAGGTCCCTGTCCCTGTAGAACTTACGTTCCAGGGTATTATCTGAAGGGGAGTCAGAAAACAAACAGTTTCAACGTATTGGATTGTGATCAGTTCAATGGAGAAAACTAAAGTACATTAAGGGGGTGGAAGGAAGAATTATTTTAAGAGGGTGGTCAGGAAGGGCCTCACAGAGCAGATGACCTTTGAGCAGACTCCTGAAGGGAGAGGAGGAGGGCCATGAACAAAGCACCCTTGGCCTGCAGGTTTTGCAGCAAAGAGGCTGGACAGCCATCCTGAGTTTGCTGCAGGAATCCAAGCCAGAGAGGGTGGGGGCTCATTAAATGGATGAACTACATCATCAAAAGGTCTTTTTTCCTTATCATCATACCCCTTCTCTGGCCAAAAGTCATAAAAATGACTAATAGCTCTATAGCTCTCATTATGTGCCAAGCACTAGTCAAAGTGCTTTACATCCATTAATCTTTGACAGTTACCAAAAAAAAAAAAAATAAGGAAGACATGACACCATTCAAGATATACAATGGAATGATTGTGCTCCCACTTGGGATAACACTTTCTGAAGCATTACTGAAAAGCCTCAATTTACATATAGGTTAGCTTATGAAAAGCAAGTCCAAAGTGACTAATCAGTACCAGCCAATGTGTATCATGCAGGGAAGTTCAGTTTCCTGGGGGAACTGTCACTGTTTCTACTTAACAAGTTCTAGCCCTCTTAAAATGTTTGTCCCAGGTTTTCATTTGGGCTTTGTTTTTATCATAGGTGGGTGTAAGATACATTGCTTCAACATGGAACTTAAATGAACGATGTGATCACCTGGGCTGCCCCTCGGTGCTGGGTGACCACTTTTGCTCCGGTGAAGAGTTTTTTTTGGTGTGTCTGTGCTTGTCAGGCAAAGCATGTCCTCTTTGATTGTTAAATCCTAACACCACAGTCATGATTTATATGCTTACCTTCAACCCTGTAACACCTCAAATCCTTGTGTGTCATAGATAATTATTTCTGAATTAGACAGACTGACTGGCAAATGAACAAAAAGTTTTGAGGGTGTTCCTTTTACTTCTGACATGAATGATTCGTTCTTATCTCAAGTTGTCCTCCCTAATGTTGTTTGGCTGTGTCATGCAGTGGAGTCAAGGTGTTGCTCTGTGTGGCTAGAATTGTGTTTGAGGCACTGTTGAGGCCTCTTTTTCCCAGCACTGCCCTCAGCGCCCTATTAGGTTAAAAGCCTTGTGTTTGTTTGACTTGTAAGTTTAGTCATAGGTAGAAGTTAAGGCTGTTAATTCTTGGTCAATGGCAGATTTCATAAGAACATAAGCATGCGTATATTTTGAGGTCATTTTTGGCATTATTACTAGTTCCCCAGGCTTTAGAAGAGGAGAGCAACACAAGATGTTTACTCTGTAAAATCAGGGATAAAATGGTGTTGTTATTCCAGTGGCAGATAAGTAACATATTTTCCTATCCTTGCCAAGGTTATAGTAAGAAATTTGAAGTTGAAGGTAGGGCATGGCCCCAGTTCTGAAAGCCTTCCAGACTCCTATTGATGGCAGATGGAATTTCTGTGGCACTGCAAAGTCTGAGGAAAAAAATACAAAGTTGGCTGTCTATATTAAATCGTTTCCCCTTTAATTCACAAACCTAGTGCTTGTTAATCTGTGAGGCTGAGCATCAGGCAGGACACTTTATCTCAGGGCCTAGCTAAGATCACAACCGCAGGGGTAATACACTTCACAGCTTTGTCTTGCTTGGGAAAGAAAACTAAAAGTAATAGCTGCGTTTTCAGGCTAGAAAACTGTATCTCCTCTGGAAAACCTCCCTGGGTTAATGCAGGCCTTAGTGAGGCATCAAGTGGATTATGTTAAAGCAGAATCAAGCCTCGCTAGCACTGATGGGCTGAACGTTTTGGAAACGTGTATTATCAAGCCTCTCTTAAGTTGAGGGCTGCAGTATTGCACAACTGCAAGGACACCATTCTCCTCATGTCCTTCAGTCGGGCTCATAGAATGCAAATGGGGTTGTGTAATGTGGAGGGACTCTTACCAGGCGGTCTGTTCAGCCTTAGGATCTACAAAGGCAAACAAACACTGCCTTCTCTCAGGGAGTTCCCAGTCTCAGGAGACAAGGCACGTAGCAAGAGGGTAACACGTGTTGGAGCTGTCATGTGGGAACCTTGTACAGGTTACAGTGGGCACAGAGGAGGCAGTGGCCATCTCTGTTGAGAAGCGGTGTGTTTGGTCAGGAAAGGGTGCTAGTGGTGGTGGCTCGAGCAGAGTCCTAAAAATGGATGGGTGGGAAGAAGCAGGGGGACTGGTACTCTGGCAGAAAGAGCTGGGAGAGCAAGCCTGGACTAGTCATGGGACAGTGTACAGCAGATCAGGGTGTGGCGGCTGCACCGGGGAGATGGAAGGAGAGCCAGGCTGAGGCCGGGAGATAGCCTCTTGCCTTCGTAAGAGATTTGATCTTCCTCCCACAGGCAGTGGGGAGCTCCTGGAGAGTTTAAAGCTTATGCCCTCTTTAAATGATACACTAGGAATGGATCTTCCATTGTTTTGAGATAGTGTAGAAATTCTTGAAGCAGAAGTGAAGAAAAATGCTTTATGAATATTTGCCCTCTAGGATCTAAACATTTATTTTTTAAGACACAATGGAGTGAAGAAGAACCTGCAAAGAGGTCTGAGTGTAGAATTCTTCTAGATTTTTTTCTCAGCAGTTTTTTTATGTTTATGTAGTAACAAATAAAGCTGGCATAAACTGGCCAGAGAACAAACACCAGGGACCTTGTGTAATTCTGTGGGAACTTCAGTGGGGAAGTAGTTGCAGTGTCCAGCATGAGGAAGTGTTGGTCAGAATCTTTTAGAGGGAATACAGGCCGTTGGTTAAGTATGTGATGGCCAGCCAAACTTCTACTGTATTTACATTGTGACCACTTTACAGGGGCACATAAAATAGATGAAAAATTCTTGACATAAATAGACTAAGAATCCCTTCTCTCTAGTCATTGATATAAAGTGCAAAGGCCCATGAATTTTTAACTTTCATCATTCAGAGACAGGTTGAATTTGTTTTATATATTCTCACAATGTGGTTTCCAATAAGGGTATTTTGAATTAGGAAGAAGTTGTTTTCTCATTATTTTTTTGGTAATGGAAGTCTGAAAGGGATCTCAGAAAAACCTGGTGCATCACAGATAAAGCAGGAGTCTCCCCAGATGCTGTGCTCTTGAAATCCAAGGGTTCCTTCCTTGAGGATGATGGCGCTCTGTGGTCCCCTTTGCTTTTTGAAATGTGCTATTGCTTTACTCTTTTTTTTTACAAAAAAATAAAAAATCATATGTATAGATAAGAGCAAGCCTTTTACATTAGATTGAAAGGGAATGACAGGGCTGTCTAGATTTGGTCTTTTGGCCTGACTGTACACTCAGAGTTATAAAGCGGAATTGTCTTTGGAGAAAAGGACACCAGACAAGGAGTACCATGAGCAGGTAGTGCTTACTTTGTGCTGTTCTAAATATTTACATATACTAATCCATATAATTCTGGTCGAGTTGGGTCCATTATTCCAGTCCCCATTTTACAGATGGGGAAACGGAAGCATGGAGTGGTTAGCTGACTACTGGGAGGTTATACCTCACGTGAGTGGCAGAGCCAGATCTTGTACCCACAAGGTCTAGCTCCAGGGTCCATCCTCTTAGCTCTAGGTAGGGGCTCCCAGGTTCCCTGAAGTATTCCCAGCCCCTTCAAGAGAGGACCTGGCTCAGGCAGGGTTTGTTGTAGAAAAGGAACCCACGAGGAGTTAAAGTACTGCACACAGAGAGAGAATGTGAATGTGGCACAGGCAGAGGCGTGTCACAGATGTGAGGGGACGCCAGGGAGGCAGAAACAAGTCCAGGCTGAACCTCTGCTGGGCTGACGGGTAATCAGGGAGTCAGACCAGGAACATTCCAGTAATTACTCGGTCAGCTTTCTAACGCCCCCGTATTTGTTATTTCTCCATTAAAACAGAGAAGTGTTGACGATTTGGACAGGAAAGGAGTGGAGAAAGGCAAAGGGGCTGGAGCGGAGACACGTGATTCCCAGCCACGCTGGCCGAGGTGGGGGTGTGGGTGGCGGGTGGGGTCGTAGACCCTGCTGAGGTGGGGCTTTGATGCCGTTGAAGCCCCGAGCGCGCAGGCGCAGGGCCGTGGAGCAGCTGGCGCCGACGTGGGCCCTCCTGCACGCTGGGGGCGGGCGCGTGATGTGCGTAGGGAGGGGTCGGTGGGCCCGGGCGGAGCGCTGCCGGTTGGTTCCTGGTACCTTTACTGCCCAAGCCGGGGTTAAAGGGGCCTCCTGCTCGCTGGCCGATTCGCGCTGTGGGGACTGGTCTCCGAGGTTCGTCGTGGCAGCCCAGGGGCCGCAGCGGGAGTGGTCGGGCCGACTCGCCCTGCTGGGCCCGGCGCAGTCCGGATCGGAGCCCCCCCCGGGGGGCCGGGATGCGCGCATGCGTGGTGCGCGGTTCCTGGGCTAACTTCAGCCCACAAGTGAAGGGCGGTTGGGGGGAGGCTGCGGAAGGCGACCGCGCTTGGAAGTTTATGTAGGAAACCTAGAAAGCTGCATGAATCACTGTTGCTTTTGAAATAGGAACGCTTTTCTTGTCATTCGAAGCTGAAGTTTTGTGGTTAGTTTTCAGTTACTGGTTCGAAAAGTTGATGTGCTGGCATTGCATAAATCAGTTACACACATAAAAGTAGGTAAATCCGAGCTCAGTCAGCTCTGAAGTGTTGAAAACCTTAAAGTATGTTATAGCGAATTCATTATTACCTTATTTTAATTGTCTTTAGATATTAACGTTTATTTGAATGGTTTTAAAAACAATTATGGAGAGCCAGATTCAGAATTTCAGAAACTACTTGTCTTGATAAAAGAATTTGAAAGTGGGTAAGGGTAAGATATATATAACCTTTGGATTAATGAGTTTTGATCTCAAAAACGATCTTTTTTTTTTTTAACTGACAAGAAGAAGAAAGAATTCGAGTAAAGAAGAAATATCCCAAGGTAAAATTGAATGCAGAATATCAATTATTGCTTTATAGTTGCTTTACTGAAAGTTTGTACAAATAGTCTTATATAGATTGCTTTATCACAGATAACCAGATCGGTAGTTAGTATTTGGAATTTAGTAATGCATAGAAGACATGCTGTATCCTGTGCATAATTTCCTGAGAGCTTGGCCGCCTAGCCATAGAGTCAGATGTCATGAAAATAAGTGAAAAGTGGGCATCTTTTTTCTGGGAGAAGGGGCAGGTGGGAAGGTAGGTAAAGAATGTGAGAACTTGACAGTGAGTTACGGTGATCTAGTCTAGACCTTCATTCAGACGCCTGTTAGAGGGGAGCAGCTTCTGCGATCGAGACATGGAATCAGAACCTGGCATTCTTGCTCCCATCTTTTGTGCTTTGCACTAGGCAGTGTTTTGATTATTCTGAGCCTATGATGAGTGCAAGGGGTGCGATTTATTTCTGTTAGCATTATCAAAGAAAGAAATATCTGAAAAATTGTGGTTATAACTTATTAATAGAGGATGATGAAAATGACTGAGAATCTTAATGGAAGTTTTTCTATTAGTAAACCATTGGGATGATGCTTTTAAACTTTATTATTGGCAAATAAAATTAATTCATGGGTGATAATACACTAAAGGAAGAACAAGTATGGTGTAGGGAGAGAATCCAGGACTAGACCTCAGGAACCTTTGTTCTAAATCCAAATCTTCCCCTTTAGATGGTCGAGTTGATGGTGGACCTTTCGATGGGCCAGTTAATCTGTCCTGGCCTTTGTGTCTTCAGCTGTAAAATGAGGGTGGTGTACTAAGATTGCCAAGGTGTTTTCCAACTTTAAATTGTGGTTTATGTGTGTCACAAGTTATTTAGCTCTTTGGGAGTTTTATGGTTCATTTGTGGTTAGTTTCTCAATTTAGTTTGATGGTCTTTGGACTTCATAACTAGATTTGTGCAAGTATGTACAGCTTGCAGAATTCTTTTTTGAGGAAGGCTCCGGGTTGTTCGTTTGAGGATTGTGTATGTACATGGGTGTGTCTCTTGCTGCTTCTTCTGCTGCCCCCCACCCCTAACTCTTAACATGCTGGGATTCTAAGGGTCTTCTCACCTCCAAGCCTTTCCCAGTTTTGGTGCTGATTTGTAGACCCCAAAGGTGGAGGAAGTTTCTGAGGTCCACCTCACTTAGCTACCCCTATTAATAGCAGCAGTGAGAGTAACGGGGAGTGATTATCGTGTAGGGGCTGGAATGAGGGCTTATAGATAGTGTCTCACTTTAACCTCACTGTAGGGCTTTCTCTCCATTGCTCCAGAGGGGAAATCAAGGCTCAGAGAAGTTAAATAAGTGGCTCATGGGTCTCAAGCTTGCAGATGCAGTTTGGAACCCCAGAGTGATCTCTTAACCCTCATGCTTGCTACACTACACTGGCTCTGGAACCTGTAACAAATGGCGAATTGTTGTTGAAAATGGCCAAGTCTCACTGCATGTGACATTTCATAAAGCAGGCTCATGATTCAACTCAGGATTTGAGTTCATCCTTGTAGTGGGGTTCTTTTTTTTAATGAAGTTTTATTGAGATATATTCACACACCATATTACCCATCCAGAATATACAGTCAGTGACTCACAGTATAATCATGTAGTTGTGCATTCATTGCCACAATCAATTTTAGAACATTTTCATTATTCCAAAATAAAGAAAGAAAAATTAAAAGAGAACACCCAAAACATCCCACACCCCTTACCCTCCCACCTGTTATTTATAAATTTTTTATACCTCTACCCATGCACTGGATAAAGAGAGTGTTAGTCACAAGCTTTTCACAATCTCAGGGTCAAAGGGTAAAAGCTATGTAGTTATACAATCATCATTAAGAATTAAGTATCCTAGATTATGGTTCAACAGATTCAGGTATTTCCTTCTAGGCATTCTAATGCACTATAAACTGAAAAGGAATATCTATACAATGCATAAGAATAACCTCCAGAGTGACCTCTCGATTCTATTTGAAACCTCTTAGCCATTGAAACTTGATTTTCTTTTCTCTTTTCCTCTTTTGGTCAAGGAGGCAGTCTCAATCTCATGATGGCAGGCCCAGGCTCCTCCATGGGAGTTATATCCAGCATTGCCAGGGAGATTTACACCCCTGGGAGTCATGTCCCCTGTAGGTGGGAGGGTAGTGAGTGTTTGCAGAGTTGGCTGAGAGAAAGAGGCCACAACTGAGCAGCAGAAGAGGTTCTCTGGGGGTGACTTTTAGGCCTAAATAGAAGTAGGCTTAGCTTCTCCTTTGCAGGGATATGTTTCATAAGGGCAAGACCCAAGACTGAAGACTTGGCCTGTTGCTTCCGAGAATATCAGGAACTCCCCAGGTGGAGAAGTTTACTATTTCACATTTTTCCTGTAGTAGCTTCTTGATTTCAGCTCTGAAAGGCCTCCTCTTTGCTGGTGTGACTTGGCAGGCATTTGCCCAGCTTCTTCCCTGGGGTCTAGGTGTTGAAGCTGAAGCCCCTTGACTGCCCCACAGGAAGTAGGAGAGGCAAAGCCAAGGGGAGCAAAGGGGCAAGCTTTCTGGGACTGGCTACAGAGAAATGAAACAGGTTTTCTTCATAGGTGACAGATGGGCACTAAAGACCCTTACTTATAAGAGGTGTTCCATCAGGATGACTGTTTTGAAGGATGATGTTCATCTGAATTTGAAACGTGATAAATGTGTGGAGAAAATCAGTTTTGTGATTTTTAATCTCATCCTGTAGTCTATCCATAGCTGATAAGATGAAAATCCAATTGTGCACTTTTGCCATATTCTGTTAGTAGGCAGTTGTGTAGTGCTTGTGATTTCATTAAGAAAGACTTGCTGTAAGTACCTAGTAATACAGTCAGCACAGTATGCATTTGAATTTGTCTCCTGACTGATCCAGAGCTCTGGGGTCTTTGACATTGCAAATCGTTTTGGGGAAACACACTGAGATAACAAAACTTATTAGGGAAGTTAGAAAGTTTCCTGAATCTTTCAGACTTTCTTACAGGACCTCCCTAGTTCCTGGATCTGAATCTTTTGCTGAGATGGTCGAAAGAAAACTTGTTGGGCTCCTTGCACCCATTGTTTTATTTCTGAGGGTGGGCTCACACTGCTTTTACCTCATCCAGCTCTCCACTAGCCACCTGGCCCCTATGTTTAGGCTGGAAGATGCAGTCAAGGCCATAGTCAACTTTGTCTCCAACAGGCAGGCAGACAGACATTTGGTGGCCTCCACACTGGGGAGGCTGCTATTCAGCCTACAGCTGGCTTCTCTGGTCAGTTCCTTTAGGATTACTAGAAAGTTCTTTCATATTTTGCCCAAATGTCTCCTGTTAATTCTTTTTGGGGCTACTCTGAGAAGTCTGATCCTTTTTCTACCTGACAACTCTCCAAATGCTTACTGGTAATCAGGTCCTCCCAAACATTTCTCTTATCTGGGCTAAACAGCTGCTCTTCCTTGAGAAGTTTTTCATGGTTTTGAGATCTCTTTCCCTATTCTGAATGTCCTCTTCTAAAGTGCATTACTCAGAAATAAATTCTAAATTTAGTCCAATGGACAGGGAACAGATGAGTTCTGTGAGAAATACTGTAGTTTTGGTAAAGGTAGTCAAATAGCAACTAATTTATGTTTCTTCAGACCCAGCACACTGCTAATTCAATATATCTTACTTTCAATGACAATTTTCTGTCCTTTTTAAAAAATTTATTCTCTTCTACTTTGTCCTTCCCTATTCAAGTGCACAAAATTTCCATTTCATTTTGTTAGATTGAACAGCTATGTAGAGATTGTTTGGGAATCTGTTTTTGTTACTAAATATATTGGCAGCCCCACATTACCTCC
>PVKY010008814.1:0-13770 GCA_004027775.1 Bradypus variegatus
AGCTGGACCTCCCTCCACTCTCCCAATCCTCAGAACTCCAGTTGTCTCTCAGGACCACTATTCCCTAATCCCCTCTCCTCTTTGGGGCTTCTCCAGCTAGATTCTGTGGTCAGCCTGAGATGTCAATTAAAGATGGGGTTGGAGACCTTCAGTAGTGAATACGGATCTCAAAGATGCTCTGGGTAGTCTGTCTCCCTCCAAGCCCAGCCCAGTCCCTCAACCTAGGCTTCCGGATAGAAAACAACCACATATGTTACTTTTAGATTAAAAAAAAAAAAAAAAGGAGTCACTTTTAAAAGTCTTTCTCCAGACTGGGAGCTTTTTGGCTGTCAGAATAGAATATTTAAAGATACACCTTAGGCTATTGTCTGATAAGTACTCTCCAGCAGCTTCAGTTCCACCCCTGCCGGGGGCTATTGAAATGCAAAAAGATGAGGAATCAGTGAGAAGCCAGAAGGGACAAAATGTAGGAGAAAAAAAAAAAAGGCTTTTTTGGAGTCTGGGAATGGGTGCCTGCTTTTAGTTGCCCCCACTTCTCGGAGCCCAGCCCTTCGTTAGCACCCCCAACTCCCAAAATTAGTTAATTAATTAATTAATTAATTCTGTAGTTGAGGCTGGGTTGAGCCCCTCTTCTTGCCCTCACTAGATTGCTGTTTTTTGGTTTTGTTTTTTTTTTTCCCTTTTTCAGGGAGTCAGCAGCAAAACAGTATGTGAGATCTGGGTGGTGAGGAGCGCCAGACCCCTGGTCCGGGGAACTTACAATGTTCGCTGCGATCTCGGCTTTTCCTCCAATTCCAAACTTGCATCCGATGTGTGACTGGTTACTGGACACCCCGAACACACTGTTTCATATAGTTCTTGGGTAGTTGCTGGCTGGCGGTGGCTGTGTAACTCCCGGCTAGCTCTCCTCTTCAAGAGGCGGCGGAGACATCAAAAAAGGTAGAGGCGACAGAACAGTGGGCTCTGATTCTGTTTATTTTTATGTTTCCTTTTTTTCTCAGAATCTATGGATGGCAAAATTGTTGCCAGTAGCTCCAGACCTCAGTCCTCCCAGATTTAAATCCTCTTGAAAAGAGAGAGCACCCTTCTTGATGATGCCAACCTAAGGTAGAGGATTAATTCAAAGATGGATTTATTTAATCTCAAATGGATTAAATTAATAAATTATGTTCACACTCCCTACAGAAAAATCCTCAGGTGAAGGAATTAGGGACCTGTATAAGTTCTCCAATTTTGATGTTGCTTTTTTTGGAGCATACAGCAAGAGTATGGAATGTTTATGGAGATGAATGTTAGCTTGAAGAGAGAATTTTATAACCAAAACAGTAAAATTTTATTTTTTCAAAGATGGCTTTTATTTCAAACCTACAGCACACTCATTAAAACACAGAAATTCCTAGGAATTAGGGCAGTAAAGATCTCTTTTCCAGTTATTTGGGGGCACATCCCCAAGTGGACTGTGATCCATCAACATAAGTAACAATCCCCCTAAAGTAACGAGAAAGGATTCACACGTTGTTCCAAAGAGGGAAGCCGTGCAAATTAGGGTCCTGGTTCATTTCCTCATTTTCGATTATATTGTCACCTGGCCTTTCATTTACAGCCAGGAAAACTCCAAACAAATACAGCCTGACTTCCTTTTGCCTCCCTTCCCCAGCCGAGGGCGCATGTCCCCTCTCCTCAGGCCCTCCTACCCTAAGAAGTGGACGAAGCTGCGTTCCTCCGAGGTGGGGAAAGGATAAGGTCCAATCACCGTCACCCCCACTCCAACTCCCCGATGCCGTTTCAGGGGGAGAGTCTTTAGGCCAAACCCCCAAAAGATCTGGCATTGGCAAAGTGTTTTGCTTGTCAAAGAAAGAAGGTCCCTTTTCTGGCCTTCAGATTCCTGATCTGGCAGCAAGCTCTTCCTCCTCAGCGCTCCGGGCATCCAGGGTGAAAGCCAAAGTTGGCCTGACCTAACGCTAACGTTCCCCCGACCAGCCGCACCCTCCACCCGAACAGGCCCCTCCTCCCGGCTTTCCAGTAACCGGCGCCCTCTTGCTTGCTGCGGGGAGGCGGGCGCCGGATGAGGGAGCGCGGTTGTGGCCGCCAACGCGCGGCTCAAGGGAACAAGAGTCTTTTCCAGCGTCCGGAATCCCCTCGCACGGTTTCGCGCTGCCTCACCCGGCAAGTCGCATGCGCACCGAGACTTGCTGGGGAAAGGGTGAGGGGAGGGGTGATCAGAGAGCTCCGGCCAGCTCTCGGAGCCCGCGGGGGTCACTGACGACGCATGCGCCGGGAGGGAGCGCAATCACAGAGTTGGCTTGCGGCTACGGGTTTAAAAAAAGGAAACCCCGGAGCGCACGAGCGAAATCTGGCCGCCTACGCGTGCGCACTCCTGGTGAGTGGTGCTCCACCGGGTGGGCCCCGGGCCCTAAGTCCGCAGGTAGGGTTACCTCTGCGGCG
Organism: Bradypus variegatus; assembly: GCA_004027775.1. Taxonomy (NCBI): domain Eukaryota; kingdom Metazoa; phylum Chordata; class Mammalia; order Pilosa; family Bradypodidae; genus Bradypus; species Bradypus variegatus. Next base: position 2,446 of record PVKY010008814.1, read on the forward strand.
CATGCGTGCTCCTAGTGCCGGTGGAGGAGGGGAAGGGAAGGGAGAGGGAGGAGGAGCGGGCTGCTGTAGCGGTGAATTTTGGGGGTAGTGGGTGGGGGAGCACCACTCAGCCTCAGGTACTGGTGGCGCTGGGAGCCGTGGGGTCTCCTCGTCGGAGCCGAATTGTTCCGAATCACTGCAGCCAGACTTCAGGGTTGGGGAGGGAAGTAGCCGGAGCCGCCGCAAGCCACACGGTGAGGGCGCGGGGAAGGGGAGGGAGAGGGTGACGGCGTATGTGGGACCCGGGGGCGGCGGCCACAGAAGGGGAAGGTGAGAGCTGAAGCCCAAGTTTTGCCTATCGCCTAGGCGTGTCTGTTCTCAGGAGTTGGGGCGGAGGGCCGCTCTTGCAAAGGGGCCTTCTTGGGCAGCTAGGGTTACCTGCAACACAGGGGCAGGATTGGGGTGCACCGCGGGGCCGGGTGGTCTGAGGGCGCCCGAGGCTGCGGCAGATTCCAGCGGCCGGGAGGCTTAGAAAGCCGGGGACCTGGTGCCGAGAGGGCTCTCGCCGGGCACCCGCTAGGCCTTGTGACCCACTTTATTCCTGTCACAACTCGGGCACGTTTGGAGCGGCGCCCAATGGGGCGCCGGGGTGGCCACCTCCTCCGGGGAACCCCCGCCCTCCCGGCGCCAGGTCCGCGCGTCGCGGTCCGCAGTCCGAGCAGCCGCCGCCGCCTCCCTTGGGCTGGTTCCGTTAGTGGTCGTGGTTCCGGGGCTCGGTCCTTGGAGAGCGCGCAGCTCCCAAGTCGGACTCGAGTGGCTAGATTCCAGGGCTCGCCTCGCGGTACTGGGTTTCCCTCCTTGCCTCGACTCTCGCCTCCTGACTGTCCCAGCCGTGGTTGGCTTTTCTAGATCCTTTCCCAAATCTGCGAAGCTGGGTATTTTCTCCGTGGTTGGTCCTGGCGGTCTAGCTCCCGGTGTGTAATTTTCAACATTTAGCGCCGCAGAGTTTATATTCTTGTAATAGCGTTTTTCGTTGGTGTAGAAGTCGTGCTGTTGATAATAGTGAGTAGAATCTCGAAAGATAAAAAGCCTCGGCCTCTGACCTGGCAGATGAAAGATCGAATCAGGTTGTGGTTTCTTGCTATTAGAATGCTTTGCTGTACGACCTTAAGGGGTTCTAGCCTTTTTTTAATCAATGTTTTCTTTTACAGTGAAAGAAAAGCACAAGAAGTAAAGAAACTTTTATGGTTATTGTTCATTGGAGTATTACACTAATTCCCAAAATCAGTTTACAGGTAATTTCTCTTAAAGATTGTATTTTTTTGTAGCTTTGTTTTAAGTGATCAGAGTAGAAAATTGTGGACTTTTTCCCCCTCTACCTGCTTGAAAATAAACATTCTACAAAGGATGTAATTTAGATAGTGACCTCTTTGCTCTGAAACATCCTTTGTGACACCTCAAATCTGGTTTGATTTAAAATCTTGTTGGGAAAAGGAAACAAAGTGTTAAGTAGTTGACTGAAGAGAATTTTATTTAAAAGGTTAGACAGAAAGGAGGAGGTAGGCTGGGAGTTGTGGTAGAACTAGTCGTGATTAACTATAAAAAAGAATGGGAAGCTTTTTGTGTACTGACTTGAAAAGAACTCCAAAATATGTTATTAGGTTAAAAAAGGAAGGTGTGGAACAGTGTGCTTACTTTTTATGTTAAAAATGTGGATGGGGTAAGGGGATGATAAGAATATAAACTTGTGTTTGTTTTTCTATGCCTAAAGAAACTGTGAAGATACTGGAAAACTAACCAAGTTGAAAGAAGAAGTAGCCTGATGAGGGAAGGGTGGGAAATGAAAATACTATATATGTCTTTATATTTTAAAATTTTTGTGAACGTATTATGGATTCAGGGACTACATTAAACAAAGATTCTCCTCCCCAAAATAATTTATGTGGTTTTGTCTCTCTGTTTTTCTTCCCTAATTTATAGTGATTTTTGCCATTTTCAATATGATTTCTTTTAATATTTTTTAGAAAAATGAAAGAGTTTAGGATAAATTAGAGAATTATTTACATTTTTAGTTTTTAAGATGCCATGTCACAGACAAATTTAACTTTTAAAGATGTTTAGCAATGTTTTGCCTTGCTAAAATATATGAAATCAGTGTTTACATTTGGTATTATGACTAGATTATTCCCTTTTTAGAGTAGAGTTTGTGGCCTCCCAACCCCTTTTTCAGGAGTCACAATTGTATAAAATTTTACCTTTTTTTTTTTAACCCCAAATCTCTCAGGTCAAACAAATGGAGAATATAGACACTCCATTAAAATGATTAAAAAATCCTCATTGTCCAGATGGTTTGTTTTTCAGGTTGGGAAACTTTTTCTCTCTCTAAGGAAATCAGACATGAACCCTTGTGAAATATAAATATATATGTGTGTATATGGTTACTACTTACGTAGAAGTAAAATAAAACTGAAAAGCAGTGTTCTGCTAGAGTAAAAACTAATTAAAAATTTTTTATGATGTAAGCATTTCTGTAAACATGGTATTAATGATTTTTTTTTTTAAGCTTTGCCAGCCTAACCTTTATAGTGAAGTGTGACGTTAAGATCTTAAAGGGATTTGTTTGAGGGTTCTTATAATTTTAAGGAGGGGATGTTCAAACTCCCTCTGGTGGCTAATATTGTATAATCAATACAGTGGGTGACAGTAGCTGTGATTATTTTTAGTAATAATACCAATATCCCTTTTTTATTTTGTAGGATAGGAAAATTGTATTATTAATAGGATAATTATTTCTGTTTGGTCTGTAGGTGTTTAGTGGCCAAACTTCTAAAAAATGGCATTTATTTTTCATGTATGCTCTATGTGGATCTATTCAGTCTTTTTTAAAAATAGAACCACTTTTAAAAATATTACTTAAATTTTTTTAAACTACAGAAGTAAATTCATGCTCATAAAAATAAAAGCAATTTAACCTATATAATTAGTGAAAACTCTCTTCTATTTCACATCCCTCCCCATAGATAACCACTGTTAACACTTTAGTCCCTCCATATCTTTATTAGTGCCTTTACAGACATGTCCTGTTTAATCTTGACAACAGAATTGTCTTGATTGATTGCTCTGCTATTTTGCCTCTACTGTGGGCTGTTACTACCTACAGGACAGGGAAATGCCCTGGAGTATGTCAGAAAGTTTAACATGCAGTATGTACTTTAGGACATAACCTATCTTTTCACTTGTGAGGGCTCAGTCAGTTTGGAGGTCTTGAAAGATGTTACAGTGATACGAGCTTTCAATATCTGATGTAGATTGAATTAAGCATAAGGTCTTGGATTCCATGACTTTTATTAGACTATTTGGGGTCCAAGTTCTAGTGATTTCTTTGAGTGCTGACTTTGGTCAGTGACTCATGGATTAAACTTTCATTTTATTCTATGCAGACCACTAGGGAAGCCCCCTGGATTAAATCATTCTCTAGAGGTTCTCTGAAGTGAGCCTAGGCAGATTCTGTCTAGCGGACACTGGTTGACTTAAATGGAATCCAACTTTTGAAGAGTAAAAATGAGAGGAGGCCATTTGGTCTGGCTTGTACATAACTAACAGCAGATAAATCATGTCTTTCCCTCTACCCCATCTGCTCCCCAAGCAGCAGGACCACCACTTTTCTAATAGTTTCCAGAGGTTTTCTGCTTTTTTTAAAATCATCCTACAAAGTATTACCAAACTTTAAGTCTTTTTAGGTGATAGAGCCTGCAGAAAGTACGAAGTATTAATTAAGATACTCCACTAGACTATGTGAGATACAGAGAAAGATGCAGTAGATTGACCCTGCCCTCCATGGGTTTAAAATCTAGTACAGTTAAAGAACATGCACATAATAATATAAGAGAGGAAATGGTAGATTACAGAAGAAAGGTATATGTAAAATTTCCTAAGGGCAGACTATTTTCATTTCTAGCTGGTTTGTTTTTTTTTGCAGGGGTAGGGGAGAGAGGGAGAGTATATATCTTAACCTTTTAAATGCTTAAGAAAGGATAGGGCAAACTTAGAATCCTCAAATCTTTGCTCTTAATGTAAGGGGTTAAATTCTGTTTTTATAGCAGGCATCCGTGAGAGGGATAGTTGTTTTAGGTTTTTGTTTTGTTTTTTTTTTAACTTTCTCAATGGGAAGAATGATTTGACCTTGTATTTGATAATAATACCGTCTCTTGGATTTCAGGATTTTTAGAATATTAAATTTAAGAAAATTTTAAATCTGTCGGTTAACTATTATCTACAAATTTAATCTGTCAGGCAGAGTTAGCATTAAAAGTAAATTGTGGTTAAAATGAGAAGTTTCAGGTTGTGTACATGTTACCAGAATTTAAGCAACAATGACACATGTAAGTGTTAAAATAAAAACAAACAAAAAATGTAATTGTCTCCTCCTATCTCATGCTTTCCTCAAAGTACATGTTTAATGTCCCCCGACCCTCTGCTACATTTTCACTTTTGATGCTTTGCCGTATAAACTGTTTAATTGCTGTAAATATTTTAAATGAAAGCATGCAACATTTTGGGAGGGAAGTCATACACATCCCACTTGACAGCAAAACTGTCTTTTATTGTTTGTGTCTTATTCCTTCCGATTCTTTGTGAATGCATAATGTAAAATATTTTTTTTTAAGTGGAGTCTCCTGTAGGCATAAACAAGTGGACATTGCATTTTCTCCTTTTCTGAATCTAAATTTCTAGATGGACTTGTAATGTGAAGTATTTATAGGATGCTTTTAAGTGTTAGAGCAATTTGATTCTTACTAATTGTCTGTAATTATTTTAATGGTCTTTATATTTATAGGTTGCTTTACAACATGGGTTAGTCATTTTTATAGTTCTGTTAGGTGAATTAGGTGGATAACTTCAGTGAATTTGGTGGGTAAAGAGATTCCTGTTTTTCTCCATGTTTTAGATTATGCAAATGTTAAAATATCTAAACTCGCTCTCATAAGTATAGTCTGAACTCTGAGTTATGACTTGTGTTAGTTGTGTATATCACAAAAAGTAATTCTGCTTATTATTTAAAAATATTGAAGTCTGCAGAAAGAAAAAACTTATAAAATAATAAATTTTTATTAATTTTATAGTACAGTGTTGAGGCTATGATGTATCTTTTATTTTTCAGATATATTTTATTTGTAGTTCTACATTAATAAGTTCTGAATAGTAAGAGGAAATTCTTGTCTTTTTCAAAGAATTCATATTTTATCATATACTTTAATTTTTAATTCTCATACCAAGTAGTAGAAAATGAAAATACAGGTTGATTCATATTCAAGTGTTTTTGTATTAAAAAAACAAAAACAGAAAACAAATGAGGGTTGTATCAGTGAGGTTTATAGTGCCTAGCTAAGAATTTATGATCTATATTATAATATGGTTTTAATGTAAACAGTTGCCTTAATTTCTTTCTTAATCTCTTTCCCCCTAGTTATAAAAGTAACATACAAATGCAAAGAAAATATGGATTAAATTTTCAAAATATCACTAGGAGTCCAACCCAGAGTCGACTCTTGGTAACTTTGAATATGTTCTTCTTGCATTTTCCTTAGCCATTATGTATGTGTACTCTGTACACTTACATACATGTGTTTACAAAAATGGGCTCATAATGCTTCTGCTTTTGTGTAGACCATTCTATTCACTTAATAATATAGCATGAATGTTTTTCCATGTCAATATATATTGTTTTACATATTTTTCTTTTTTTTTAAGCTGTTTGATGCATATTCACGTCATACAGTCCGTCCAGAGTGTACAATCAGTGGCTTTTAGTATGTTCACAGAGTTGTGCGTTCATTACCACAGTCAATTTTAGAGTATTTTCATTACTCCAAAAAGAAAAGCCCCATACTGCTAGCAGTCACATGTCAATCCCTCTATTCTTCTGTGTCCCTACATAACCACTAATCTGTTTCTGTCAAAGCAAACACTTTTTTTCATCTCTATAAATTTATTTATATTTATATTTTATAAATATGAAGTCTTTCACTTAGCATGCTTTTTGTTTCTGCAATTGATGGAAAATATTCATATATTACTATTCACTTTAGTTCATAGTTTGCTTTAGGTGTATGTTTCCACATATACCACTATTATTAATACCTTGTAATAGTATTGTATATTTGTTCGAATTCATGGGAAAACATTCTTATATTTGTTCTGTTGACCACACTCATTGTCCACAAGAGGGTTCACTATGTTATGCAGTCCCATGTTTCATCCCCCAACTTTCCTTTTATTGACATACGTGACCCTAAACTTTCCCTTTCAACCACAGTCACATCAGTTAATGCTGTTATTTATACTCATTATAATGTGCTACAATCCCCTCTACCCATTTCCAAACGTTTACAGTCAACCTTATACATATTCTGCACAAATTAAGCATCAGCTCCCCATTCTCTGCCCTCATTCTATTTTCTGCTGACCTATATTGTAGATATTAACTCCATGAGTTTGCTTGTTGTGTTTAGGTCTTATTAGTGAGATCATACAATATTTCTCCTTTTGTGTTTGACTTATTTCACTCAATATAATGTCCTCAACGTTGACCATGTTGTCACAGGCGTGGAGACTTCATTTCTTCTTACGTGTGTATGTATATACCACATTTTGTTTATCTGTTCATTGGTTGATGGATACTTGGGTTATTTCCAACTTTTGGCAATTGTGAATAATGCTGCAATGATTGTGGATGCATAATGTAAAACATTTTTTAACTGTATTCTCCTGTAGGCATTACACATGTCTCTTCATGTCCTTGCCTTTAGTTCTTCTTAGTATATACCTTGTAGCAGAATTGCTAGCTCATACGGCAGTTCTATATGTAGCTTCCTGAGGAACTGCCAAACTGTCTTCCACAGTAGCTGTACATTCTACATTCCCACGAAAAGTGAATAAATGTTCCTGTTTTTCCAGTCCTCTCCAACACTTGTTTTCTGGTTTCGTTTTTTTAGTAGGGGCCATTATAGTAGGTGTGAAATGATATCTCATTGTAGTTTTGATTTTAATTTCCCTAATAGCTAGTGATGTTGAACATCTTTTTCATGTGTTGTTTAGCCATTTGTATTTCCTCTTTGGAAAAATGTCTGTTCACAAAGTCTTTTGTCCATTTTTAAATTGGGTTGTTTTTTTATTGTTGAGTTGTAGGATCTCTCTATATGTCTTGGCTATTTATCCGTTATCAGATATGTGGTTTTCATATATTTTGTCCTACAAGTTGGCTGCCTTTTCACTTTCTAGATAAAGTCCTATGAAGCACAAGAGTATTCAGTTTTGAGGAGATTCCGTTTATTCTTCTTTTTCATTGCTCATGCTTTGGGTAAGGTCTTAGAAACCACCTCCTACCGCAAGATCTTGAAGGGGCTTCCCTATTTATCTTCTAAAAGTTTCATGGTTCTGGCTTTATATTTAGGTCATTGATCCATTTTGAGTTAATTTTTGTGTGAAGTGTGAGATTGGGGTCCTATTTCATTCTTTTGGATATGGCTATCCAGTTCTTCTGACACCAATTGTTTAAGAGAGTGCTCTGACCCAGTTGGGTGGACTTGGCAGCCTTGCTAAAAATCAGTTGACCATAGATGTGAAGGTCTATTTCTGAACTCTCAGTTTGATTCCATTGGTCACTATGTCTATTTTTATGCCAGTACCATGCTGATTTTACAACTGTAGCTTTGCAATTTGAAGTCAGGAAGTGAGAGTCCTCCAGCTTCCTTCTTTTTCAAGATGTTTTTGGCTATTGAGGCCCTTTTACTTTTCCAAATAAATTTCATAATGGGCTTTTCTAATTCTGCAAAGTAGGCAGAATTTCAAAGTTGACTTTTCCAATTCTGCATAGTTGGAATTTTGATTGGGATTGTGTTGAATCTGTAAATCAATTGGGTAAAATCGACATATTAACAATATTTTTTCTTCCAATCCTTGAACATGGATTGTCCTTCTATTTATTTAGGTCTTCTTTGATTTCTTTTAAAATGTTTTATAGTTTTCTGAATACAGGTCCTCTGCATCCTTGGTTAAGTTTATTCTTTCAGTTGCTATTGTAAATGGAATTTTTTCTTGATTTTCTCCTTGGGTAGCTCATTAGTGTTGTATGGAAACACTGCTGATTTTTGCATGTTAATCTTGTATCTTGCCACTTTGCTAAACTCATTTATTAGCTCTAGTACCTTTGTTGTAGATTTCGGGACTCTCTGGGTATACGATCTTATCATCTGCAAACAGTGAAACTTTTACTTCTTCCTTTCCAATATGGATGACTTTTATTTCTTTTTCTTGTCTAATTGCCCTGGCAAGAACTTCCTGTACAATGTTGAATAACAGTGGTGACAGTGGGCATCCTTGTCTTGTTCCTGATTTCAACAGGAAACCTTTCAGTCTTTCACTATTGAGTATGACGTTAACTTAGGGTTTCTCATGCATTCCCTTTATTGTGTTGAGGAACTTTCCTTTTATTCGTAGTGTTCTAAGTGTTTTTATCACGAGAAGGTTCTGAATTTTGTTAAATACCTTTTCCCCATTGATTGATATGATCGTATGTTTTTTTCCCTTCATTGTGTTAATGTGGTCTGTTATATTTATTGATTTTCTTAATGTTGAACCAACCTTGAATACCAGGGATAAATTCTGCTTGGTCACAATGTATAATTCTTTTACTATGCTGGTGGATTTGGTTTGCTAGTATTTGGTTGAGGATTTTTGTATCTATATTCACAAGAGATATTAGTCTGTAGTTTTCTTTTCTTGTGGTATCTTTATCTGGCTTTGTTACGACAGTGACGTTGGCCTTATAGAAGGAGTTCTGAAATATTCCCTCCTCTTCAATTTTTTGGAAGAGTTTGAGCAGAATTGGAGTTAAGTCTTTTTGTAGACTTAAGTTTGGTAGACTTCCCCTGTTAAGTCTTCTGGTCCTGTGGTTTTCTTTGTTGGGATGTTTTAAATTACTGATTCAGTTCTTTTATTAGTAATTGGTTTATTGAGATCTGTTTCTTCTTGAGTCAATGTAGGTAGATTGTGTGTTTCTAATAATTTATCCATTTCATGTAGGTTATCTAATTTATTGGCGTACTATTGTTCATAGTATCCTCTTCTAGTCCTTTTGATTTCAGAGGGTTCAGTAGTAATGATCCCCTTTTCATTTCTGATTTTTTTGTTTGTAGCTTCTCTTTTTTTCTTTATCATTCTAGCCAAAGGTTTGTCAATTTTATTGATCTTTTCAAAGAACCAATTTTTTTGGTTTTGTTGATTCTGTTTTTTTTCTTCTGTATTTCATTTGTTTCCATTCTAATCTTTGTTATTTCCTTCTTTTGCTTACTTTGAGTTTAATGTGCTCTTCTTTTTCTAGATCCTCCAGTTTTGAGATTAGGGCTCTGATTTGAGACCTGTTTGTTCATTATTAATATAATCATTGAGAGCTATAAATTTCCCTTTCAGCACTCACTGCTTTTGCTACATCCCATAAGTTTTGGTATGTTGTATTTTCATTTTCATTTGCTGCAAAGTATTTCCTAATTTCTTTTGTGTTTTGGTTTGCAAAAGCTGCTGAAATGCATATACCAGAAATGGGCTGGCTTTTTCAGTGGTGTTTTATTAGGTTACAGATTTTTAGGTCTAAGGCCATGAAAATGTCCAAATTAAAACATCAAGAGGAAGATACCTTCTCTGAGGAAAGGCCGATGGCATCCGGGAAGGCACATGGTGATGTCTGCTGGTCCTTCTCTTCTTGTTCTGGTTTCAGTGGCAGTCTCAGCTCCCCTGGGGGCTTTTCTTCTCTTAGCTTCTCAGGGCAAACTCTGAATTTCATCTCTTAGCTTTTCTGGGCATTTCTCATCGCACTGCCCCCTCTGTGTGTTTCTACCTTTTATCCTCTCATAAAGGGCTCCAGTAAAGGATTAAGACTCACCTTGAACTGGGAGGGTCACATCTTATTTGAAACAACCTGACTAAAAGGTCCCACCCACATAGGTCTGCACCCACATGAATGAATTAAAAGAACATGGCATTTTCTGGAGTACATAACAGTTCCAAACCAGCACACCTTGTGATTTTTTTCTTTGATCCTTTGGTTGTTGAGTATGTTGTTTAATTTTCACATATTCATGATTTTTCCATTTCCTTCTCTTTTTTAATTTCTAGCTTCATTCTGTTGTGGTTGGAGAAGATATATTGTAAGATTTCAGTATTTTTTAACTTCTTGAGACTTTAGTTTGTGACTCAACTTACGGTCTATCCTGGAAAATGATCCATGTGCACTTGAGAAGAATGTGTGTTTTATTTTTCTTGAGTGCAGTGTTCTATATATGTCTGTTAGGTCTACTTGGTTTAGTGTTATTCAAATCCTGTACTTTGTTATTGATCTTCTGACTAGATGTTCTGTCCATTATTGAGAGTAGTGTGTTAAAGTCTCCTATTAATGCAGAACCATCAGTTTCTCCCTTCACATCTACAGTATGTGCTTCATATATTTTGGGGCTCTGCTGTTGGTTGCATATACATTTATAATTGTTGCATCTTCTTGTTGGGTTGTCCCCTTTATCAGTATAAAATGACTATCTTTGTCTCTTAAAATTGTTTTTGACTTAAAAGTCTGTTTTATCTGATTTTAGTATATATTTTCCCATCCTTTTATTCTCAACTTTTTGTATCTTTGTCTTGAAAGTGAGTCTCTTGCAAACAGCATATAGTTGGGTCATGCTTTTTTATGGATTCTGTCAATCTCTGCCTTTTGACTGGAGAGTTTAATCAATTTACATTTAAAGTCACTGCTGGTAGTACAGAACTTTCTGCTGCCATTTTGCTATTTAGCCTTTAGTCGTATACCTTTTTTCCCCTCACTTCCATTAATGCTTACTTTCGTATTTATTGCTTTGTGTTGGAACCATATTGAGTACCATCTCATTTTTGTCTCGATATGTTTTCCACCAATTTTCCTTGTGATTACCATAGGTTTAAAATTTAACATCCTTGACGTAACAGTCATTTCGATTTAATGCCAACTTAACTTCAGAGCATGCACATTTATACTCTTCCTATATCCCACTGTCCCCCTTCCATTTTTTTGTACTCATTACCACTTATATCCTTGAACATTGTATGTCTCCAAGCATAGATTTATCATTACTTTTTATGCACTTTAATTTTAGCACCTGTAAGACGTAAGAAGTGGAGTTACATACTAAACAATACAGTATGATAAGACTGGCATTTAGAATTACCCAAATGGTTAACTTTACTGCAGGTCTTTATTTCTTTATGCTGCTTTGAACCACTGTTTAATGTCCTTTCCTTCCAGTATGAGGAACTTTTTTT
>PVKY010008815.1:0-13776 GCA_004027775.1 Bradypus variegatus
ACTAATCAGAAACAAGGAGGTAACAGCCTGCCTTCAAATTATGGGTGGCCCTGGGGAAAGAGGTGGAACACTTGAGCTCCCTATTAGACACCCCCAAAAAACCAGCAGTACATCACATATTCCTTCCTAGCACCATACGTTCCTCTCCCTGAACTCCCTGCCACTCATGAAGGAGTTCAAAGAGGATGGCAATTGCTCTGGGAATAGGACTTACCTGTGTTCTTTATGGCCTTAGAGTACCCCTGCCCATCTACGCTTCAGCAGTCAGGTGAGGGGAAGCCTCCTGAGGTTCCACTGCTGCTCCCAGGGAAAGGCTGGTCAGGATTTGATCCCCCTTTTCTACTACAGTATCTGTTTTATCTTAATATCAGGTAGAGTAATTCCTCCCACTTTATTCATTTTTTTCAAGATTTCTTTAGTTATTCTGGGGCTTGTAGTTTTCCACACTATTTTTAGAAAAAGCTTGTCTGAGTCTATGGAAAACCTTGCTGGGATTTTGATAGGAATTACATTAAATCTACCCATCAATTTGGGGAGAATTTACATCTCTGCTATGCTGAGTCTTCCAATCCATGAACATGGCATGTCTCTCCATTTATTTAGGTCTTCTTTGAGTTCTTTCATCAGCATTTTGTAGTTTTCATCATACAGACCCTGTATGTGTTTTAAGTTTATACTTAAGAATTTCATTTTCTTTGGAGCAATTATAAATGGTATAGTGCTTTAAATGTTAGTTCCCATCTGTTAATTGTTAGCATATACAAATGTGTTGATCTTGTATCCTGTGATCTTGCCGAACTCACTTATTAGTCCTAGGATTTTGCTGGCAGATTCTAAGATTTTCTACATAGACAATTATGTTGTCTGTAAATAGGGACAATTTTATTTCTTCCTTTCCAATCTGTATGCCTGTCATTTCTTTTTCATTTCTTGTCTTACGGCTGTGCCTAGAACTTCCAGTACTATGTTGAATAAGAGTGGGGAGAGCAGACATCTGTGCCTTGTTCCCAGTCTTAGTGGGAAAGCATTCAATCTTTCATCATTAAGTATGATGTTAGCTATAGGTTTTTTATAGTTGTTCTTAATCCAGTTGAGATAGCTCCCGTCTATTCTAAATTTGATGAGCATTTTTTATCATGAATGGATATTAGATTTCATCAAATGACTTTTCTGCATCAAATTATGTGATCATATGATTTTCTTCTTTAGCATGTTGATATAGTACATTACATTGATCGGTTTTCAAATGTTGAAACAGTCTTGCATACTGGACTAAATCCCATTTGGTCATGGTGTTTAATTACTTCATGTTTATATCACATTTAAAATTCTTTTATGATGCTTATTCAATTTGCTAATATTTTATTGGGGATTTTTGTGTCTGTTTCATAAGAAATATTTATCTATACTTTTCCTTTAATGTACTGCCTTTCACTGGTTTTGATATCAGATAATACCGGCCTCATAAAATGAGCTGGAAAGTGTTCCCTCCTTCTGTAAAATTGATTTTATTATCCTTTAAATGTATGATAGAATTTTCCAGTAAAACTGTCTGGGCCAGGAGATTTCTTTTTTTGGAGAATATTTTATCTTAATCGCCACCTTTTGTCCACTCAGATCACAAAACTTTGGCCAAATTATAGAATCTAGAATAGAAAAAAAAAACAAAACAAAACCTTGGAAATACTCAAGTCCCACATTCCTTACCACAAAGATGAAGAAACCGAGGTGGGAGGGTGTGGGAGGGTGGATTTCCCAAGGGAGCCTGAGGCTCAGGACAACCGCTTCATCTCTCTTTGCTTCTGAAGTAGATGTTAGTGCTCAAGAGGTGGGAACTTCCAACTTTTCAGACACCCTCAGGATGTTGCATTCACTGGCTACTTGCTGTTTCACAGGAGGAGATCAAATGCTTTCCCTGTGAGCTAGCCCTAATAAGAAGATTTCCCTTGATCTCTTTTAGCCCAAAGTTAGAACCAGAAGGGACAGAGAGCAAGAGCAGAGCTGACATGGCCTGGGGACAGAAGAGGAAACCCAGGGCAAAGGGGGCAGCGGGGCAAGTGTTTGGCAACCAGAAATCTTCATCCCTGGCTCTTCTCCCAAGGAAGAAGCTACCACAGGGCTGACCAGCCTGGAAACCTGCTCCCTCTGTTGGTCTGATGAGCTCACAGATGAGAGACTGGGACAAAGAGGAACAGAAAAGGTGTGGCCCCCCTCCACCAACAGGGTCAGCAGAGGGGTCAGGCTCACACACCTTGCGGGCACCTTATGGTGCCACCCAGGGGCCACTTTGCAAACAGCAGGGGAGAAGGCAGAAGAAAGACCTCCACACTAACACAGCAAGCCATCCCCAGTGGAGCCCAGTCACTGCTTACAGCATTGTCCAGTAGAACTTTTTGCCATGGAAATCTTATCTACTTGCACAGTCCAATGAAATGGCCACGGGTCACATGTGTGCACTGAGCACTGGAAATGTGGCTAGCACAACTAAGGGTCTGAATTTTTTATTTCACTTAATTTTAAATAGCTTAAATGTAAATAGCCATATATGGCTAGTGGCTACCTCATTGAACTGTACCCTCAGAAACAAACCTAAAAAGCACATGAAAATAAGAATCAGAATCTACAATAAAGGAAAGAAGCACTAAGATACAATGGCACATCACTTAAAATTGAGCTAATTGTGAGTATAATTAATAGTGCTGAATTGTAGGTGAATGTGGTAGAAAGGAGAAGTTTAGAGTTGTGTATGTCACCAGAAGGAAAGTTGGAGGTTAAAACATGGGAATGTATAACACAGAGAATCTTGTGGAGTACGACGACTGTGATTAACAGTACAAATATAAAAAAGTACCACACCAATACTATGGGTCAACAATGGGGGGGGATGGGAGCATAGGATGTTTTGGGTTTTCTTTTTTTTTTTCTTTTTCCTTATTTTTTTATTGTAATAATGAAAAATGTTCTACAATTGATTGTGGTGGTGAACACACAGCCATTGGATGGATTGTAGGGTGTGTGAATACATCTCAATAAAACTGCATTAAAAGAAAACCCAAATGAAAAGCAAAAAATGTTTAAATTGAGCTAAAATCCCCATTCCTCAAATTTGCATCAAATTTGCGCTGGCTTTATTTTATTTGGAGTCTGTGCATACTAGCTAAAAATGCACTTGGGGCTGCACAAAAGAGGCAAATCATAGGCTTTGGGGATCCAGAGTTGATTTAGAGAAAGACCAGTCCAGGGACTTGGTCTGCTTTGTTCTCTGCTACATCCCCAGGGCCTAACCCGTCCCCTGGCAAAGTAAATATTTCCTGAGCAAACAGCCCACAAACAGAAGGGATGAACTGCCGATTATAAATCACGAACTGCAGAGCCAAGCCCGCGGATTCACAGGGAGGGCCACCAGGGGGCGCCCAAGCGCAGCAGTTCGCGGGCCGGGCGGCCGCGGCGAGAGCTTCTCCCCGCTGCGGAAGCTTTGAGTGTCCAAGCATTTCCCACGCTCTCGGGTGGCTTCTGAGGAGTGAATTCCAGCCAGCCCCTTCCCATCGCACCCCATCTTCGCCCCTCCTTTATATCCGTCCGCGTGTTTTCTCGTGCGTACACGCCAGCCTTCTGAACCCGGGGCTAGGGGCGGGGATTATATGGACATAAGCGTTGGGACACTTCATAAACGTCACATCTGTGCCTCAAATAAAGGAAAGGAAGGGTCATAAGCAGGAGGTGGGCTTCCAAACAGCTCCTCACGGTCATTGGACATCCTGCAGGTTCTCAACCCCTCTGTAACTTAGTTTCTCTTTGGATAGTAACAGGAAATGATATTGAGCACTTACTCCCTGCCAGGCATTTGCCCGAATATTTTGTATGCACTATGTTGATGCTTTGTTTTAATCCTCACAGTATCCATTTTATTATCCCCATTTTTCAGAAGCTCAACGAGTTTAAGCAAGTTGCCCTAGGTTACATAATAGGTGCAGACTTGGGCTCCCAAAACAGACTATCTTTACATTCTCTGTGTACCCAACATGGCCACAAATATGGTGCTGTAGGCTTTCCATATGTAGATGGTGTCAGCTCCATCTTAGAGACAAGAACACTGAATTTCAGAGGATTATTTCCAGAGGCCACATAGATACTAAGCGGATTTTGAATCCAGGAGTTTCTGTCTACAAAACCCATAGCATTAATACTTCACCAGCAGCATTGAGATCTTTTCAAACGTGTTACTTCCAACAGGGCTGTTTTCTGTGAGATCCGATGAGGCTAGAAGACTGAATGTCGGGGTTTGCTGAGACTCAGGGGAATGGAAAAGGAGGGCAGTTCTCCCTGAGTCCTTCCTGGGAGCTGGGGAAGGGTCACAGTCACTGACCAGAGGAGCGGGGTGTACCCACTCAGGCAAGTGTCTTCAAGGTAAATGTAAAGTCATTGATTCATACACTTAAAAATTGTTAAAATAAAAAATCCAAAGGAATTCACAAGAAAACTAGTAGAGTTGATAACTGAATTTAGCAAAGTAACTAGACGTTAGAAAAGTGTTCCAACCCAGCTCCTGCAGCCCTAAGTCCAAAGAACATGCAAGACGCAGAGTGAGCCATGGGTTTATTAGGACTTACGAACAGGAGTGTCCCCAGTGGAGGCTGTCCGAGGAAAGTGGAATTAGCACTCCACAAGGGTGGGGAGCGCCAAGGGCAGCTTATGAGTTTAAAGACAGTCCATAAGGTATAACAACGGAGTTTCATCAGAATCTCATGACACGGGTCTGGAGGTTTGTCACCAACAGTGATTGGGGGGTGGGGTTCAATGCATTGTTTAAGATACCACCTGTACATACTTTCTTCCCTGAGGAGGTCTGATGGCCTTCAACTTCTATCCTGGTCATACAGGCTGCTATGTCCTGTGGGGCCTCAGTCCCCATTAGGCTGGGGGAAGCTGAGCCCTGGGTCCCCACAAAGAGAATCATGGAAAAGAAACCATTCTTACTGAGAGAAATAGCCTTGCTATCGAGTTTTCAGCAGTAAAGCAAGACTGAGAGTCATGGTGTCACTGCCAGTGAGTACAAAGGAGCTGGATGTTTGGGAAGCCTCTGAAGGCATTCATCGGCCAACGGTGTGGGCCCACTAGCAGGACTAACCGAAAAGACAAAGAAGAAGAGAGAGTAAAAGGAGACCAACCTGCTGACCCAGGTCAGGGTGGGCAAGGACCATGGAGCCACTGACCAGGCCCACAAGGGTCCTCCAGGCCTCGTCAAGGCTATTCAAAAATATTTATTCAAACCTTACAAAGCCATTTCTTACCAGAAGAACTGGGACTGCAAGCAGTGATGTTACAGATCTGTCTGCAATGGAAGCCAGAACTTCCTGGAAAACACAACTTGCTGAATCCACATCTGGGGCAAACAGAATAGAAACACTCTCCCAAACCCCTTATTGTACAGGAAAGCACAGGAGCCACCAAAGATAACTGCGATCACGGCGACAGGACACATGAGCCAACACCAAGGATTCCCAGTGGTGAAGGGGGCAGATTTTCAGGATCGAATAATAGCTTCAATCATGCAAATATTGCAGTCTGCACTTGCGCACACACGCACACACAGACACACACACACACTGCCTCTTCCTGCTTAGCCTAGGGAAGAAGCCAGCCTCTTCTAGAGTCAATCTGGAAGCCTTTCTCCCTCTTGGGGCTCCTGCCACTTCCATCCCCAGCAACTTTTCCTGGGAACCGTCTCAGTTCTTTTTCCGACTGATCTAGCTTAGCAGAGTTAACGCTGAGAGGCAGCTCAGCAACTCCTGACTTCCCATTGATATTATTGATTAGCTGCATGAAGCATTTCATTCCAGAAGCCTACAATGTGTGCCTGTTTGGCTACCCAGAGAAATTCCATTTACTGAAATGATGAAATCAACCTATCACCCCTCCCTGCCCCCAGGTGTCAAGTAGAGCAGAATGGATGGGCCTCTTCTCCAGTCCTGCATCCTCCCCTCCTTATCTTTCTTTATCAAACCTAGAAAACATGCCTTGGCTCATTTTGCTTACTTTCTTTTGACCTCTAGCTAAAAGTGCTAAAACAGCCCTGTGCTAACAGATATTAAAAAGAGCCTCAAAGAGACAGAAATAACCACGTTTGGCTTTCAGCAGCAGCACCCAAAATGATTATCAGTGACCCCTCTGAAGTAAATACTGAGGAGAGCCAATAGAAACATGGTCCCTGCCCTAAAGGAGCTGAAACCAAATTAGAAGACTTGATATGAATGAGTCCCTGATAATATAAAGAGGGAGAAACCACTGCAGGCAAAATGACGGAACCAGAAACAGAACTGGGCAAGGAGTTTGTCCAAGACCTAAAATATCAATGCAGAGGATTCTCAGAGACCTTCAATCCATCCCCTCATCTGACAAATACCGAAACTGTTGCTCAGAGAGGGAAAGGGACCTGTCCAAGATCAAACAGCTATTTAGTGGTAGAACAAGGGCTCGAACACATGGCTCCTGACCCCCAGCCTAGTGCATGTACTATAATCTTGCCTTCTGGCTTCCAGTCCCTCTGCAGTGTCTTGATCCTTGGGAGTGGCTACCTTAGGGTGAGGAGCCTGTTTTGACTTAGGTAGGGAGCTGAGGACCCCAGGTCTAGTCAGCCACCAGCCCTCTGGCCCCTCTGTAGTTCTTAGCTTCCCCTCTTTCCCCTCCACTGCCCTACATGCTGAGGTACTTGCAAGCATTGAGCTTTCTAAGTGGACTCCTTCTGTAGAATCTTACCCTCAGGTCTGACCAAACTTGCATGCCCAAAAGCCAACAACAAAACCCCTTTCAAAACATTTCCTCCCCAAGGCAGGATGGACCACTTTGCTCTCTAGTGCAATGAGAAAAGTGCTTTCTGGGAAGGGAGGCAGGAGACTGGGCATTTGAGAACGGTCTGATCTTGGGCAAACCCTGCTCCTCTTTGGGTCTCACTTTCCTGCTGTTTTTGTTTTTGTTTTTATAAGATGGGAGTGAATATTGACCGAGATGATCTATCATGTAACTGCCAGAGCTAAAATTTGATGATTCCATGGTTTTCCGGGATACCAAATGTGCCAACCCAGCCAGCAGGTAGAAAGGTTCCGGGAAGAGCTTTAGGATGTCTTTCATGCTGCCTCACTCTAGAGCAATGCTATCCGATAGACATACTATATAAGCCACATATATAATTTTAAAATATCTTGTAGTCACATTTTAAAAAGTAGAAAGAGGTGAAATTAATGTTAATAGATTTTACTTAACCCAAAATATTCAAAATGTTATCATTACAACACATAATCAATATAAAAATAAATTATTAACAAGAGATTTTTCTCTTTTTTTCACACTTAGTCTTCATAATCTGTTGTGTATTTTATACTTGTGCCTCCATTTGGACTAGTTGTATTTCAGGTACTCAGTAGGAACATGTGGTGTGGCTAGCAGCTATCATATTGGACAGTGCAGGCCTAGAGTTTAGTTCAGGAGTGACTAAACCTAACTAGTCTTCTACCCCAGTCCTCGCCCTCCTCCAACCCATCCCCAGACTCCCCAGCTGCCAGTTATCTTTCTAAAACAGGTCACTCCCCAGCTGAAAAGATCTTCATCTCTTACTGTTGTAGGACAAATCTGAACACCCCAGCACCATGTGAAGGGCCCTTCACCGATCTGCCCCAATTTCCCTTTTAAAGTGTTCTCTCTCCTTTCCTCTCCAAAATGTGGTCTCAATGATACAAACATTTTTTTAACCCAACAGAATTTCCAGGGTCCTTGCATTCTTTCCTCTCCAGTTGCAGAACGTCTACATCTCCCTGAAGATTCATTCCCTCCTTAGTTGGTTTCTTTCATTCATTAAAGACGTGCCTGCTGAAGGTCAGGCAGCTGCTGGGGGCTGACCCAACTCAAATTGGGGACTACTTTGACCAGCTACTGGGAAACTTCTTGGACCACTTTTTCCTCCTTCCCCCAAAGCCGAGATAATTCCTGGAGAAGCTGCCTCAGCTCTAGCTGAGCCCTTATCACCCAACTATTTCGGTCACGTGCCCTTCTCCCACACCCTCCCCAAAGGCGGGTAACGTGTTTTATTTGCCATTTCTTGAATGTGGGTCACATGTCGAACGCTCAATAAACGAATGAGAAGGGAATAACAATCAATCCCCTCTAGGAACGAGGTCCGGAAGGGTTGGGACGAACACTTGGCCTAGGGTTCTACTGTCGAAACCAGGCGTCCCCAGAGTGGCCGGAGGCTTTAACTGAAGGCAGTGTCCCGCCCCCAACCTCGTCCCTGCCTGCATAAAAGGGTCACGCAAAGAGTGACCGCGCCAGGACCCGCGCGGAGGAGCCCGACGGTCGGGGACCCCAGGGTGATGGGACGGATCCCAGTCCAGCGGGAGCCCCCACGTGCAGGTAGCTGCGCAGGGCTGGGTGGGACTCAGGCGCCAAGGGGACTACAATTCCCAGGGGGCTTCGAGCGGAAGGGGCGGTTCTGGGCGGGGCGAGGTGGGAGGGGAGGGGCTGCAGTGCTCAGGTCTGCGGGCTCCCGGGCTCAGCGCGCTGGAGAGGATGTCGGGGAGCAGCGGCTGCAGCCAGACCCCGAGCCGGACCATCCCCGCCACCCGCCGGGTGGTCCTCGGCGACGGCGTGCAGCTGCCACCCGGCGACTACAGCACCACCCCCGGCGGCACACTCTTCAGCACCACCCCAGGAGGTAGGCGCGAGGCCGGAGGGCGCCGCGTGCCGGCTCCGTGGACTGGTCGTGGGGACGGCACTTCGCGGACGAGGACGGGGTGCCCGGGACGCGGGGACTGGGAAGAAGGGATAAGGGGCTCTAAGGAGGGAGCTAGAAGTCACGGTGGTGGCCACAGGGAGCGAGCGGGCTCCGGGGCCTGCCCTCCGGGGCCGAGTTAGCCCTGCAAACTGCCCCGTTTGTTTCCTCTTGGGAGAGACGGCGGAGTATCCTGCCTAAACAGACGCACGCTTCCCGGATTGCTCCCTGCCCCTTGTGGGTGTCGCAGCAGTTCCCAGGTGGGATGGGGTCGGATCAGGGTGTCCCAGGAATCAAGGAGAGGCCTGGCCTGCGGGCTTCTAGGGGATGGGATGGGCGTTTTTTAGGGTAAAAGGAGGAGGAGGAGGACACCCCTCACGATACTTGTAGCGGTCCCGAGGCACCCCCAGTTTTGCGTTGGACACGCGCCCTCCGACAGAGATTTCGGGGGAGGTTGCTGAGCGCCCAGTGGCGCCTGTGGGCACGTGTGGCACAGCCCACATTCCCACGCGTGGGATCTCCGCGGAGGGGCCAGGGGCCGCATGCCAGGACGTGCGGAAAAACACGATCTTCTGCCTGGGGGCGGGGGGAGAGGAGAGGCCGTGTGAGCTCCCCGAGAGTGGATGAGGAAGGGGAAGCTGAGTCGGCACGGGTGGGGGCCAGAGCCCTGGCTGCCCCCGGGGAACCGGGCATTCCCTCCCAGGCCCGGAGCCCCGGCGCAGACGCGCTGATGAAACCTACCCGCCTGTTTGCATGATGAAATCCTCGTGGCTCACCACTTCCCTTCCTTCCTCGCTCTGTCCGCACCGCCTTTGCTCCTCTCCCTCCGCTACACCCTCCACGCTCCTTCCCAAACTCTCCGAAAACGCGCCGGGTCCCCGCGTTTTCTTCCTCTGAGCGGCGCAAGGTGGCGGGCACAGACCTGCGCGGGCTGGGCGGCGGCCTCACCTCCTGCCACATGCTTATTTTCTCAGGTAGCTTTCCCACCGCGGACGAGAGCAGCCAGATCCAACATCCCTGTATGTTTGATCCAAAGCATAACACACATGTTAGAGTCGTTAGGGATCTTGGATGCTCTTGTCCCGCCCACAGCTCATAACGTCTTCCTTATTTTGCGGAACCTGGCACCGAGGCCCCAAAGCTCGAAAACATGTGCCATTCCCCAGTGTCACACAATTTTTCCAGATTGGATAAGAAATAGCAGCCAGGCAGAGGAGGGCTAAATGCTCTCTTTTCTGTTAATAACAATCCAAGAGAAAGTTCTTAGGAGTCTTGACTCAAATTCTCTTTCCCAGCCATGCTCTTTGCTTTCAGTTATGATGTGTCCTACCAGGACCTTTTCCTACAGTTTTGGAGTTCCTTCAGGACAAATCTCTGTTTAATCTGTTCAGACTGGACCCTGAGGCGGGCCCTTTCCTCTGCACCCTTTGTTGTGGGAAGAGTCTGGTGGGATGGAGCAATGTCCGGGGGTACTGTTTATAGGAAACTCTGATTCGGTTCTCCCTTTAGAAAGACCACAGTGAAACTCCACCTTCCTTTGAAGGTTTTTCTTGGCGAAGAGAGGATGGGGGCTTCTGTATCAAAGCATAACATGTTTCTGGGGCCAACTGGAAGAAAACCTAGTGCCAGGAGCCTAAGGCCAGCTCTTCTCTCCAGTGCCCAGTGGGGCAGACAGCTCACAGCTCATAATCCAAAATCGGTGTGCCCGGTCTGCTTCAGTTAGCTGTGGCAGGGAATCATCCTCCAAAGTCCAATTCATCCCACACCCCTTTGCCAGCACAGAGGAGGAGCTTGACACGGAAAAGAAGTCATATCCTGTCCCCTTTGCTGTAGTGCAGAGTTTCTCAACCTTGAATGTAGTTGTGAGTAACCTGGGGACTCCATTTAGATGCAGATTCTGACTTAGTGGGCCCGGGGTGGGGCCTGGACTCTGCATTTCTGATAAGCCCCCCACTAATTGGTCCGTGGGCCACATTATGAGTCCTCAGGAATCAGTGGAATGTGACTCCCCTTATCTTTTCAGACCTCTGGGGTCTGACTAAAAAGCAATGATTCTATCTAGGTAAGCTTCCTCTGAGGTTGGATTTGACATCCATCTCTAGACTAGGGTCTGAAGAGCCCGACTTGGCAGTGTCATGTGGGAAACCACGCTGGCTGATTTGTAGGGGTGCTCATTCCTCTGGAATAGCTGCAGGGATAAGGGTCCACCACTGTTGGTGCCTAGAGGAAAAAAAGCAGCAGTGGATTTAGTGACCTCATTCTGGTGTTTGCGTTCCATGGCCATTCACCCTCCACAGACTGTGCCACTGATCCGAACTTCCGTGTCTGGAGAACTTGAGAGAAATTTGCCTAAGGGAGTTGTTAGGTATGAATATTTGAGTCTGTCGAGTTTCAGAAGTCTCTAGTGACACCATAAAGATCCCTGGAACCTGGGTAAGATGTCCCCAGCCCCTTCCCCACTCAATCTTTGCATTCCTCCTTCCATCTTGGATTGTTGACTCGCCAACAGGGGATGCTTGAGTGGTAGTTGTACGCAAGGCCTGTACTTGGGTAAGGTAAGGTTAATCAGAGGTAAGCAGGTCTGGCTGCAGGTGTTAATGGCACCCTATTTGGTTAGACAAACAAGGTCTGTGCCCGGGAAGCTTACCTTGGAGCAACTCCCAAGTCTTGGGGCTGTGGAACAGATAGTGCCAGGAAGGTATGGGGAGGTGGACAGGGCCCTGAAGCCCACGGCTCAGCCCATGTCTCCACGCCTTGGTCACGTGGAAGGGAAAAAAGAGCCTGGATGTTAAGGCCTTGAGGGAGAAGCCACAACTCTCTTCCTCATATCGACCTGCAGGTACTTTTAAAGTGTATAGAACATTCCACAGTATGTCCCTCTTTAAAGAGTTTTTCACTGGGGCCTGGTGTAGCGTGCCCCATACATCCTTGAATGCCTGTGGGCCTACCTAATTATAAGACAGCTTGACCTCGAGGGTTTCAGAAGATGAAGGCACATCTGGAAAGGAATGACAAGGTGTCGCCCTAGAATGAAGCATCTTGTGCCAATGCTCTGCAAAAAACACCTTCATTGCCAAATTTGGTGAAAGAGGCCAGGCAGCCTTGTACCATATTTATCTATTGGTATAAAGCAGTGAGGCATTTTCTTGTATGGGTCATTATTTTAAGTCATTCTGGAAGAGGAGTGTGGAAGGGGCAGCAGTATTGGAAAAAGAGGATTCCTTCCCAAGGTGATGGTTTTTAAGGGAAAATGTTCATTTCGCATATATAACAAAAACTGTTCATTTATGCGTGTGGATTCTTGTACGTTCAAAAACAGGCACGAAAACTTATCATTTTGTTCATAGACAAGTGCCACTGTCCTCCTCCATGGTGACACAGGGCAGATGGAATCGTGTGCAAATTTTTGCCTGTTTATTTTCTCCATAGACAGGAAGTTCTTTCAGGGCAGTTTTACTCAGCTTTGTAGGATCTCGTGCCAGGCCTGGCGCTCAGAAGGCAAAGGGTTGAAAGGAATCCTGGAATGAAAGCATTGCTCTCCAAGTAACTTGGTTTCCTTATCATCAGGCTTGAGTCTGAGCTGATTTAATGATGTTTAGATTTAATTTTCGGTCCTTTCAGTTGCAGGGTATAGTCGCTTATCTCAGAATGGCCCAAGGACAGCAGGAAAGGGCCGGAATTAACTTTCTCTGGACTTTTCCACTTCTCCCAGCGTAGCAGGCAGACAGATTACTTTCTGCACCATCATTTAGCAGAGAGTAGAAGGAAGTGACTTTTTCATACACTGGCAAGTCGGTGCTGGGGCCAGGGTCTCAGACACCAAGGACTGATTTCCTTACTGTACCCACTCAGCAGTACTGTTGGGCAGGTGTGGGTGACTCTGCCCACGGGCATGGGGAACAACCAAGGGTAATCCAGATGACTGTGCCCATGAAAGCTCACTGGAAGAGCTTGTAGAGATGGGAATGGCTGGGCCACTTGCCTGGTGGTTCAAGGACAACTGTTTTGACCATCGGGAAGGCGGGATAGGAGACAGAGCCAAGATAGCCGTACACTAGGCTGTAAAATTGTCAATTATTCTTTGGTGTCCCTTTGTATGCCCTCTGTCGGTAAGGCCCTGGGTTGAAGGTCTGAAGTTCTGGATTTAAATCCTGGATCTGACATTAGCTATGTCTTATACAAATTTTTCAATGTCCCAGAACTTTGGTTTCCTTGCTAGTAACCTGTAAGTATCTTGTTAGTATCTCTGGATGATAGGAGAATTAGAATCCTAAGCTCTGGGGTCAGGCAGACCTGGGTTTGGATGCTATCAGAGCCATTTACTAGCTAAGGCTCCATGGGAGCAATCCCAGAACCCACCCTCAGACCTGCTAAATCAGAATCTCTGGAAGCAGGACCCCCAAATCTGCATTGTTAATCATCTTTCCAGGTTTCTTATTGTCCAAGGGTTCTCCCTTTCTCCATCTCTTTCCGTTCAAGCTCTCATTTTCTTATGGTAAATTCTTCACCTGAGGTTTTAGAGCAAGGGTTTTTAACCTGAGGAGTTAGGCCCTCTGGAGAGAAGAATTCAAAAGGTTCTTGCATTTGGATAAGAAAAAAAATTACATCTTTTCACTAACCTCAAACTGAAATCAAATATTCCTTTCCTTTATGAGCGTAGGCAACAAAACCAAGTATTATCACTGTGACCGTCATTGTAGGACACACAGGTCTTTTCATATCACATTCCAGTTGTTGCAGATATCTTGCAAGATTATCAACCCTCATCATTATCTTGAAATAATAGTAGTTTGACTTATACTACATCTTGTTATTAAGTGAATTAATAAGGAAGCACTTATATTGTATCATAATTTTTAAAAATATTTTGATAACTGTATTTCAATAAGATTGGTTTCCTTTACAAAAAAAAAAAAAACAAGAGCTCGGCTACCAGGCCCAGAGTATCAGGGCTTGCCCGTTGCCTTGGTGTGAAGGGCTGTATGAATTAGCTGCATATCAAGTCATCCCCACCT
>PVKY010008816.1:0-13777 GCA_004027775.1 Bradypus variegatus
ATGGGGAGTTGAGAAATGAGTGTAGGGTTGCTGTCTGGAGTGAAGGGAAATTTCTAATAATGGATGGTGGGAAGGTGATAGCATTACAACATTCTAAATGTGATTAATCCCACTAATGGAATGCTAGGGAGGGGCTGGAATGGGAAGATTTAGGCTGTATATATGTTTCCACAATTGAGGAAAAAAAAAAAAAGACAGTCTAAATAGATGACAATTGAATGCCAAAGATGACCCTGGATGGGATCTGAGGATGGAGGACAGGAGGCTCAGAGGGACACAGTTGAGACATAGGGAAAAGGAAATATAGAATGTAAGCTTTATATCACTGTTGAATCTCTTATACTTCTTAGCTGTGCTTAATAGGATTGCACAAAAGAATGTTCTTGTTCATGGGAATTGTATGTGTGAATTATAGCGTTTGTTCAAGGATGTGTCCAGCTAGCTCTCATATGTTCACAAGATAGAGCAATAGATGATGCATGTTAGAAAGGGAGAGAGGGAGTGAGGGAGGGAAAGAGTGGTCTGACAATATGTTCAAGTTAGTGGATCAGGGTATCGGGGGTGGGGTCAGGGAATGCTGGAGTTCTGTGTATGGGGTTTGTATAGTTTTTGCAACTCTTCCTATAACTTTGAATTTATTTCAAAATAAAATGTAAATATAAAAAACAAACAAAAAAAGTCAAAGACGAAGATAAAATTATTATAAGTGTCCAAGACATGATTCAATTTAACAAGTCTCAATTCTCAGAATACACATAGTCAAAGGATAACTTTGTTCCTAAAAGGAAAACACACCCAACTCTACACAAGGACTCACTGAAATGTCAATTCTAAATTAACATGCTGATGGCAGGTGATTACGTAATTACAGTTTTCGTAGCAATACTGCTCTCAAAGCCTTCACTTTGTCTCACCTCACTGAACTCCATCAAGAGATGGGGGCGGGGAGCATGTAGAACACAAGGCAACAAAGGTTCTGAACTTCTTCCCCTAAAAAGGGAGCAGCCAGGAAAAGTTCTGTAGTGCAGATATTTTAAGGTATCTATAAGCACTGTTCCCTCCCCCAACTCCCAAAAATGCTGTATTTTGATGGCTTTTGCCCTTTCAAAATTTAGAAACCCTACAGTGACGCAGAACTGAGAATAAGGGTTCAATTATTTCATTCACTGATGGCCAACAGATTTTAAATAAATAATAATAGCTACCTTAATGATTAAAAGCTCAGGCTCCGCAGTCAGAAAGATCTAATCCAGACTTGGTCATTTACTAGCTGTATGACTTCTCTGACTCATTTGGGAATTCCCTATATTTACAAATTTCCTAATTTATAAAATGAGGATATAATACTTACCTAAAGAGTGGAGGTGAGGATTAAAAGGCAAGTATAATGCTTGCCATTGTAACTGGCCCAAAATAAGCATTCCATAATAGTCATTACTATTAACAATTATCCCCATTTTATAACTTAAAAACAAAAATAAAATGCACAAAAAATTGAGTTTTAGAGGTTGAATAACTTCCCAGTAGACAAGGGCCTCAAACCCAAAGTCTGCCTCCAAGTTCTGCAATATTATGCCAAATAACCTGCCTCATATCTAACTGCATTTTAATTTGTCATGACTGTGTGATCCTTAAGAAAACTGACTGCACAAATACAGTGTTGAACTCAAGCTACAGGAAGCATGTAGGGCTATTTGTTTCAAGAATAACTGGTCCCATTCCCCGGGATGAGCCTGGACCCAGTATCCTGGGATTGAGAAAATCTTCTTGACCAAAAGGGGGAAATGAAATGAAACAAAATAGTTTCAGTGGCTGAGAGATTTCAAATGGAGCCAAGAGTTCACTCTGGAGGGCATTCTTATGCACTATATAGGTAACTCTTTTTAGATTTTAGTGTACTGGAATAGCTAGAAGTAAATACCTTAAACTATCAAACTCCAACCCAGTACCTTGATTCTTGAAGATGACTGTATAACTATGCAGCTTACATGGGGTGATGGTGTGATTATGAAAATCCTGGGAGTCACACTCCCTTTATCCAGTGTATGGATGGATGGATGAGTAGAAAAATGGGGACAAAACTAAATGAAAAATAGGGTGGGATGGGGAGGGATGATTTGGATGTTCTTTTTTACTTTAATTTTTTATTCTTATTTTTATTCTTTCTAGTGTAAGGAGAGGGGTTCAAAAATTGATTGGGGTGATGAATGCACAACTCTATGATGGTACTGTGAACAGCTGATTGTACACCATGGATGGCTGTATGGTATGTTAATCTATCTCAATAAAACTGAATTAAAAAAAAAATAACTGGTCCCACATAAAAACTTGGTGGTCTTTAACATTCAGCACCTCTTTTGTCCTCCAATAGTTTAGGGAGGGGGAAAAAAACATGATAAATACGTTAGTGGGGCATAGTAGGTAAGGTCCACAGGAGAGGTCTAAAACCCTAACTCTCACTGTTAGCGTGCTCAGCTAAGGAAGCGTCTCTACTCTTCACCGATTTGTTCCCTTTTTTTTTTTTAAGAAGAAAATGTTTTTATTAATCACAACATAAAACTGACATGACATCCTATTAGAATAGAACAAGGATAAATTATGTTATTAAAAATTTACATTTCTCTTATCCTTTTCAGAGGAAAAGATTACATGTTACAACTCTTATTGACCTTAAGGACTGATTTCAGTAAAACCATTTTGGTTTTTTTAAAAAAGTAAATGGCAATTAACATGTATCTTCAAACTGTGTAGTCAGAAAGACAACTATAAAATCTCTAATGATAACTGGCAGGATTAGGGCTGTTTTGTTAAACATTAACAAATGTTAATCTCTTTCAGCTGTTATATCAATGCACCTTTTTCACTGGTAAGGCAGTTGCTTGCTGCGGGTGGCAATGATGATTAACAAGGGTCTTCTGAAGTAACAGATGATTGATCAAGATTAAAGTGAGCTCTGTTTCCAATTTTGCTGTCTTTTGGAGCAGAAACAAATAACTTTGTCTTGTGAACACGGAGAGGCAAATATTGTGAAATACAGCTGTCGTAATCTTCTAATAGCTAAACTAACAATGGGGCAACGAATCATTTTTATGAATAATTCTTTGAAATAATTCTTTGAAAATTATTATGAATAATTTTTATGAATAATTCTTTGACTTTTTAAAATAATGAGGCTTTTGAATTCAATTCTCAGAATTAGCTCTCCATTTTGGTATATGACCTAATAAACCAAACACATTTGATCTGTATTTTGATCTACAGTTTAGTAATTTCTTCTGTCAATTACACTTTGCCCTTAATAAGGGTGAGAGTTGTGGTTTCAAACAATTTCTACATATAATACTTTTTTAAATAAGCTGCCATTTCACTGAACTGAGGTTCTTTTTCTTTTTTTCACTTACATGCCTAAGGTAATTTGAGCATACACATACATACACTTGCATATATGTGTGTGCATATATATGCATTTTTTTAGTTTTTAAGTTTCTTTTGCCATTAGAATAAAACTAGACTATAAAGAGAACTCTGAGGAACAGCATGAGCAGTAAGAAATCCTTCTCTAGGTTGAAGAAGGCAGGTACAGTTCGTTGAAGGATGTGATGAGGCTGTAGTAAGTCTTTTCATCATCTGTTAATCCTGCGTTGCCAGGTCTCACCACTACAGCTACATGCACATCTGCTTCCTCGGCAGCACTGGCCTCTAGAGTAACATCTGTCAGAAACAGGATGTTGTTGGTTGAGCACCCAATGCTGTCTGCGATCTTTCAGTAACTCTCACTCTCCACTTTGTGTCCGATCTTGGTATCAAAGTGACCGTCGACAAGCTGTTTCCTCAAAAGACTGATGTCCTGCTGGCACTCCTCTTCTTCCCAATGTGTCTGCAGACACTCTTTAACATTTTCTTTGATGTATGGAAATAAAATGTCCTTCAATATCTAACAGGATCACAGTGACTTCGGTGGGCACCGAAAGCACGACCATTTCCCTGCCGGATGCTACTACCGAATCAGCCTACTGGTAGGGAGGGCGGAGGGTGGTGGCGGCGACGGCTGCTTGCCCAGAACTGACCTGAGCGTCCGACAGCCCAGCGAGGACCTCGGAGCCGTCAACTGCGAATCGAGAAGAGGCCACCTCCGTGCACCCTAGCCCCGGTTCCGGCCGACTGGGTAGGGATGCCCGTGGTGTCCCCTTGGTCGGCGCGCCAGCGGCAGTAGCGGAAGAGGCGCCCGCGCCGCTGCCCAGAAGGACTGCCGATTTGTTCCCTTTAAGTCTGCTATGAACAGGGGAATCAGGTTAAGTACCTCTGTTTGGAGTATGTGTAGAATATGAGTAAGCTTTGAGAGAAAATCGGAGGAGTTATCCTATCAACAGTCATGGTCCCAGCAGGAAAGAGACAGCATACCACAGTAAGGATACTTCAAGGAGGGTTTAATAAGGGGACTGTAAAGAAATGTATGGATGGAGTATGAGATAATCACAAGAGATAGAGAGTGTAGTACCTGGGACTAGTGAGAGCAAAGCTATTGCCACCTCTAGGCCCAAGGGACAGGGGAATTAAGTTTCTAAACCTAGGAGCAAATCATGTAGGAAGGACCATCTTGAGAGGCATAGTGACCTTCAATCAAGGGACATAATCTGTTAGAGGTCACACCAATAGGGAAGGAGCAGGGAAATAAATTTCATGACCTCAGAAAAGGAAGACCACTGATGTAGTCCATGTAGGTAAGTCAGCAAGGGCAGAGAACAGATGGGAAAGGATGAAGAACAGCTCTGGAAGAGCAAATGAAAGACACCTACTCAAACTCAGAGAAATCTTTCCGGTGCATTTTCACATCTCTTCTATACTTCTAACAGGTAAGCGTCCACATAAGGGAAGGGCTACTAAACGTGAAAATTCCTCCTCCTTTTGAATAGTAATGCACAGAGCCTATCTACCATAACATATGTGCAACCAAGTTTTTCACTAGTATTTGGTCACTTACCATTCCGCTTGTAATTTTTATCCTTCCTTGAAAGACCAATAGTGTAAAAACCTTTCCCCACACTTTTAACGTGCTGTGCCAGTTTGAAGGTATTATGTCCCCCAGAAAAAGCCATGTACTTTGATGCAATCTTCTGGGGCAGACGTTTTAATGCTGATTAGACTGGAATCCTTTGAGTATTTCCTTGGAGATGTGACCCACCCAACTGTAGGTGATAACTCTGAGATAATTTCCATGGAGGCGTGGCCCCACCCATTCAGGGTGGGTCTTGATTACTGGAGCAATATATAAGCTCAGACAGAAGGAGCAAGCTTGCCACAGCCAAGAGGGACTCTTTGAAGAATGCACAGGAGCTGCAGATGAGAGACAGCTTGAGTATGGCTGCTGAAAGCGGACTTTTGCTCCAGAGAAGCTAAGAGAGGAAAAACACTCCAAGAGCAACTAAGAGTGACATTTTTGAGGAACTGCAGCCTAGAGAGGAACGTCCTGGGAAAAAGACATTTTGAAACAACAACTTTGGAGCAGGCACCAGCCACATGCCTTCCCAGCTAACAGAGGTTTTCCATACAACATTGGTCATCCTCCAGTGAAGGTACTCGATTGCTGATGTGTTACCTTCGACACTTTATGGCCTTAAGACTGTAAGTGTGCAACCAAATAAACCCCCTTTTATAAAAGCCAATCCATCTCTGGTGTTTGGCATTCCTGCAGCATTAGCAAACTAGAACACATGCTTATTTTTATCATTTGCCATCTTTCTTAATAATTTGGTCCTTGGATGTCACTGCTTGACATCTTTATTCACCATTTGCCTTTAGGCCTCAAGAGCGTATCTTACTATTTTGAAGTAGCCTAAACTAAAAGTAGCCTAAAGTATCTCAGAGCTGGTGATAATTCCATTAGTTCAGTTATATGTACAAACATACAACTATGATGAAAAGGCATGCTTGGCAAAATAAAAATACAAGAATGCAGATACAATCGTAACTCTCAAAGAACTTACAGTCTAGAGGCTTATAGTCTTAGGTAACTAAGAAGGAAGAATGGGGTAAGTGCCACCAGAGAGGAAAGAGCTGTGATGTTGTGAAAAGTTCTGGAACATGATTCCCTGCCATTTGGCCCCAGGCTAAACTCCAGCCAGAATTCTCTGACCCCACCCCAGTTCCCAATATCTCCAGATCTGGGGAACTACTCACCAAGTCCTCAATAGCCTCCAAGTTTCCATATCCTTTATCTTCAGCCAATAACGTAAAGTTTCCATACCCTTTATCCTCAGCCCTCCTCTCTGGGAAAAAGCCCCTTTTCTTCTTTAAGGGCTGGTTCAAATGTCAACTCCTTACTTAGACCTTACTGCGACCCTCAAAGAACAATTAGTTAAGCCTCCTCTACACTTTCAATTAGAACACTTAAACCACTTAATCATTACCTATTTACCTGTGCAGGGCCCCAGCCAGAGTCAGGTCCTAAGTCATCTCTGTTTCAACCATTAACACTCAAAATACAATGTGTCAAACATTGTTTAAGTATTTTATATAATAACATATATGTTATAGTAACAACTTCACAATAAAACTGCAGATAAGAGGAGCTCTCATCATCTCAATTAAAAGGTTAAGTAACTTGCCCAAAGCCTCAAAGCTGTTAACGACTGGACCCCAGGACTTCAGCCTAGGCAGAACTCCAGAATTAAAATTCTAAACCATTATATTGTACTGCCATTACCGAATACGCCAGATCTTTTCAGAGTCTAACAGACCTAATGGGTTGAGGGGAAGGTCACACTTTAAGAGCAATGGTCTCCACCCCAGGACGCACAGTTACTATTCACACATTGGGGTATGGAAAGAATATTGTAACTTCTACTTATATTTATTTCAGCTCACTTTTATGAAGTTTGTAAAAACTGTATATAATACAGCATACAGTCACACTGTAATTATAATTTAAAGGAAGCATTCATATAATGTGTGCATACTCAATACTTACTGGTGGAATGAACTCTAAAAACACTTGAGGCCACTGCTCTACACTATTACCCTGGGAACAATGGTTCAAGAACTGAAACACTGGTCTCAGGAGAGAACTCCTTCATTCTCTCTCCCCAGCACCGTCAGTTAAAAACATTAATCAATCAAGACTATATCAATCAAGACTATATCGGGAAGTTTCCAGAGGCAAAAATATGCTTTTATTCATTTTTGTAAACCAAAGGTTCTGCACAGGGCTTGGTGCTTAGCAGTCAATGCTGAACCTAACAGTATCATGAGAACTGTACTGAAAAAAATCCTCTCAACACCATTCCATTTTAATGCAACTCACTGCATGCTTTCAGATTAAAATAAAAAGTATACTAAGCATACTGCCTAGAAATATAATGTAGAATTCCCTAAGGAACACTAAATTAAAAAAAAACAAACAGGTAATTACATAATAGAACCAAAAAATTATACTTTTGGTCATAGTTTAAACTAAAAACTGCATACATGAATTTGGACATAAAAATTTAAGTTCAAATAAAAAGTGTTCATTTTACTGAGATGGTGCAACCTTTTTATATCTAATGGGTCACCTCTGTCTGCCTCTCTTTAGTGGTAAGTTCAGAAGGAATGAATCAGACCATCAAAAGCAGGGACTGCAGGCTTGATTATGAACAGGTATTAGCTAGGTGCAAACTTTGTATTTCCTCAATATTTAATGGGTGCCAAACAAAGAAGAGAGGCTGTATAAAGCTTTTCTTTAATGTGTTGAAGAACATGGGCTCTGAGGCTATTCCATCCAAGTTGCATGACCTTTAGAAGCAGGGTCCCTTATGTTTCTCACTTTCATCCTTTACAAAATGGGTAAACTCAAGTACCTGCCTCTTATTTGGTTTGTCACCAGGATTAAACGAGAAAACATGCAAAATGGATTTATCTGTTTCCTCATTTACTGTCTCCCCCCTACCCCAGCTAAACTCAAAGTAGGAGTTTTGTCTATCTGGTTTGTTGCTATAATTCCCAGAGCCTAGAATGGTACTTTTTACTTAAGAGATGATTTAATAAATATTGAATGAAATAGAATGCAAAATGCCCGGTGCTCAAAAAATGTTGGCTACTATTGCTATTCTTAGGAGAAACGATTAAAATTTTACTGCTATTTTTAAGAGACGCAGCCCCAAAATGCATGAAAAGATAAATGGAGGTAAAAATAACTAAAACACTAACCTAAGACAAATAAAATCATAAATACAAACCAGAGCCCAATATCGGGCTTTCCCGAGTGAGGTTCAACTGGATGAGGTTTCTTAGCGATTACAATAAAGACAGTTCTCATGCTTGTTTGTGTTTTTGCCCAGCTCCATGCCAAGCAAAACTCCAGCGCCCTAGAGGCTGGGTGCCCACCACATTCCCACTCTGCAGATGGCAGGGCTGAGGCATGGTGGGGTCCCACGTCACAGCCGGTAATTGAGGGAGCCGGGATGTGAACGCGAGCAGTACGACCCCCGATCCTGCAGCCCAAGGTCCCTCAGACGGCCCATTCTCGCCCCCTCCACCATCGATCGCACACCCTTGGAAAGGCAGCGTATGTAATATTTTGCCAGAAGCCGGACTTTCTGGCCCGAACGCTGAGAGAACAAAACAATCCTTGTCTGCGGGCAAGTCGGAGTCTAGCCTGGGCTACGAGGCCGCAGTCCCCACTTTTTCGCTCACGGTGAGTCTCGAGCCCTCCGGGCGGTGGGAGAGGCTCTGGGGCGGCCTCGGGAGTATGGGGAGGCCCAGACCGCTGGGTGACCTTGGGCCCGTAGCCCGGCTACGGACCTCAGTTTCCCCAGCCCGTCCCCGCGCCGAGGGCCTCTCGGGAGCCTCGAGTCTGTGGAGCCGCAGGCCCCTCACACGCCCCCCTCAGCCTCCCACCGTCCCGTCCCGCTTACCTTGGAAGGCAGCCGCTCCAGGGACGCCCACCATCGCCACGCACCGACCGTCCCGCGCCGCCGACCTAGGCCCGCCGCCTGGATCGTTACCCGGCGCCGCCGCGGAACCCGCAGCCGCCAAGCTCGCCCACGCCAGCAGCGCCACCACCGCTCCAGCAGCCGCCGCCGCCGTTAGGCCGCGCGCGTCGCACCGCCCCGCCCCCCGCTTGGCCCCGCCCCGCCCACAGTCACGCCCCTGCCGCGCGCTCTCGTCCGCCAGACCAACGCATGCGGAAGCTGGGCCCCATGGCTAGCTCCTGGGAAACCCCGCCCCTTCCGCGCGAATCTACCGCCCAATCCTGGCGAATCTTGCTTCTCAGGCCAGCCTTTCCTGCATCGCGCGCAGCTTTCCTTTGCTGGGCTTCCCGCTGTGCCCCGGCCCTAGAGCTGGGGACTGAAAGGAGAGGAGGGAAAGTCTCACCTCAGTTTTCCAGGTTTGAGCCTGGTAGGTTTTGCGCATGTCTCTGAGCATGTCACTTCCTATTCTGACTTGCAGTGTTGTAGTGCTCCTTGAAGTGTCAACATCATCATCATGGTAGTATTAACAACTGTTACCTTCATTATTTATTTTTTGGGCTCTTTTTCATGTTCAAGAGCTATTTTTATACACTCTACCTAGTTAATCCTCACAAGGAGGGAGGGAAGTCAAAGAAGTGAAAGGGTTAGCTCACAAAGGGTTACTGTTAAGCAAAAAGCAGGAATGGTTAGGAACCTAGGTCCAATTGACTCCAGACCTAGTACTTTGAGCTACTCTAAACTATTCTGACTCCCAAACACTCAGAAACAAGTAATTTTAAAATTCCCAAGTCCTCTATATACAAAGACACCATAAGCAAAGTTCAAAGATAAGCACAAGACAAGGATAAAACATTTTCAAGTTATTCAACAAAGAATTAATATTCACAATAATGAACTCCTACAAACCAATAAGGAAAAAGATAATTTAATAGAAAAATAAACAAAGAGAATGAATAGACAATTTACGCAAAAGAAAATCTCAATGGCTAATAAACAACAAGAAAGATGCTCAAATGTTCATAGCAGCATTAATCACAGTATTCAAAAGGTGGAAAGAACCCAAATGTGCATCAAGAGATGAACTATGTTGTATGTTGATACAAGGAAATATTCCACTACACAAAGATATGAAGTTCTGGCACATATTACAAAATGGATAAACCTAGAAAGCACTATGCTGAGTGAAATAAATCAGACACAAAAGGACACATTTGTATGATTCTACCTCTATAAAATATCTAAAGGCAAATACACAAAGATAGAAAGTAGAGGTTACCATGGGCTGAGAGAGGAGGCATAGGGGAGTTAGTGCTTAATAGGTTTCTATTTGGAGTAATGAAAAAGTATTGGATGGTGGTGAATTTCATAATATTCATAATACCACTGAATTGTACCTTTAAAAATGGTTGAAACACGAAATTTTGTGTAAAAAAAAAAAGATGCTCAACCTCTCTAAAAACCAGGGAAGGAACAAAACAAGTTACGTATTTCATGCATTAGATTGGAAATTTAATTTGTAGCTCTCCATTCCAGAAATGGATGTGCTCATGTGCACAAAAAGCTGATGCATGTGCTCATGTGCACTA
Organism: Bradypus variegatus; assembly: GCA_004027775.1. Classification (NCBI taxonomy): domain Eukaryota; kingdom Metazoa; phylum Chordata; class Mammalia; order Pilosa; family Bradypodidae; genus Bradypus; species Bradypus variegatus. The sequence continues at coordinate 10,535 of PVKY010008816.1, forward strand.
AAAGCTGCATAGGAAGGAAGTTTATATCAGAATTATTTATAAGACAAAAATTGAAATTGGCTTAAAAGCTCTTTAGTGTGAAATAAGCTATAGAAACAATGTGCAACATTTTTAAAGTTGGTAGATCAACCTGTAGTGATAAGAAATGATAGCCCAAACTTATTTTTAACGGAAAAATAGCAATTTGAAGTGGTCCCAACCCAATCAAGAATAAGGAGATGCTCCAGGGCTCCATCCCTGCACAAAAGCTTTGCACAACCAGCGAGAACTGGCAGAAACATCTTTCTCAAAGCTTCAGAAAAGAGCTGAAGAACTGCAAGAAAACATCAAGCTGAAGAACATCAAGAAAAATACTATTTAAAAGCAGTAGGATCTTGTGGCACCCTAGGTGGCCCTCTCCTCCCCCTCTCACCAGCTCAACACAGAGCCACCCTGCACTCCCAGTGCAGATCCCTGCTCCCAGTTCCAGAGAAACCCTTGTGCACATACTGGGAGAACAATATCTGTCCAGTCTGTCTGGAGGTGGCCTGAGGCACTTTGTATAGGAGACTGGAACTCTCCTATAGAAGACAGTGGGAGAGCAGTCAAGTTGTGCTGCTGGAGCAAGGAAGAATCCAGATTGATGGCTGTAGGACATATAATGCAGTGCCTGGAACCATGAAGAAACTATCTCCAAGGGCAGAGTGATTATTTGGAATCAGGTAAACAGAGGTTTTCCTAGGGCTGCACATGCATGCCCAAGACAAGACACATGTGCTTTGACCTGGAGCTAATCTCATTGTATAGATAATCCCAGAAGGATAGCATTGGCACAGGTCAATCTGCAGAGACTGGGAAAGGTGCTTTCTTTTCTTTTTTTTTTTTTTGTTAGCTTCTGGCAATCAAAAAAGCTATATCATAACAATAGCTGGATACAAACTTAACGAACAGATGCTTGAGAGTCTAAATTCCACCAATAACACATTAAAATATCAAAATGTTCAGGTTTCAATAAAAGGTTACAAAACATACAAAGAAACAGGAAGTGATGGCCCAGGCAAAGGAGATTAAAGTAGCAGAAATGATCAATGAGAAGGTTCAGACCTGAGGCATACCAGATGATGGCTTTAAAAAAAATGGTCCTTAAAACTATCTAAAGTTTTCTATGTAAAAATATTATGTATAATACTGTTAAAATAGCCCATGCTTTAAATCAGGTGGTAAATCAATAAAGTGTTAAAAAATAAAAAAATTCCCTAAATATGTTCAAAGAGCTAGGAAACATGGACAAAGAACTAAAGGAAACCAGGAAAACAATAGAGAATATCAGTAGAATGGTAGAAATTATGAAAATGAACCAAACAGAGCTGAAGACTACAGTAAGAGAAATGAAAATTCCCTACAAGGGTTCAATAGCAGACTGGAGCTGGCAGAAGAAAGAATCAGAGAACTTGGAGATAAAATAATTAAAATCATTCCGTTTGAAGAACAGAAAGAGGAATGACTCAAGAAAAGTGAACAGAGCCTGAGAAATCTGTGGGACACCAAATATAAACATCATGGAAATCCCAGAAGGAGAAGAAAGAAAGAGGCAGAAACAATATTCAAGGAAATAATGACTGAAAAATTCCCAAATTTAATGAAAGACTTAAATATACACATCCAAGGCACTTAACAAACTTCAGCAAGATAAACCCAAATAGACCCATGCCACAGCATATTATAATCAAACTGCTGAATGCCAAAGATAGAGAATTCTGAACATTGCAAGAGAAAAGCAGCTTGTCATGTACAAGGGAGCCCGATAAGATTAAGTGCCAAATTCTCATCGGAAACCATGGAGGCAAGAAGGCAGTGGGATGACATGTCTAAAGTGCTAAAAACAAAAAATTGTCAACAAAGAATTCTATATACTGCGAAACTGTCTTTCAAATACAAGGAAAAGATTAACACAGATAAATGGAAGTTGGGGGAGTGTATCACTACTAGTTTGGCCCTTGTACAAGAGATGCTAAAGAGAGTTCTGCAAACTGAAAGGAAAGGGCAATAGACAATGAATCAAAGTCACATGAAGAAATAAAGATCTCCAGTGGGAATGAAGACATAAATATAAATGCCAGTACTAACGTATTTTGGCTTGTAAATCCACTTTTTACTTCCTAAAGGATCTAAAAGGCAAATGCTTAAAATGTAATGATAAATCAGTGGTTTTGGTCTCCTAATGTATAAACATGTAATTTATGACAAGAACTACTAAAAGGTTGGGGGATGGAGGGGTATAGGAACATAGTCTGTGTCCTATTGAAGTTCAGTTAGTATCAAAGCAAATGACATTGTTATAGATTTAGAATGCTAAATTTAAGCCCCATGATAACTACAAAATAAATATTGGAGAATATACAAGCTCATAGAGACAGAAATTAGAGTATAGGTTGTCAACCCAGGGGACAGGGTAAATGGGGAGTTAATGTATAATGGGTGTAAGGTTTCTGTTTGGGGAAGTTTTAATAATGGAAGGTGGTAAGGGTACTGCAACATTGTGAATGTGATTCATCCCATTTAATGATATTCTTGGAAGTAGTTGAGATGGGAAAGTTTATATTGTATGTATGTACCCAGAATTTTTAATAAAAGAAAAAGCAACTAAGGAGACAATGATAAATAAATGCAATCTGTGATCCTGGGTGTGATCTAGCAATAGAGAAGAAAAGGCTCAAAGGGACTTTATTGGAATATATGACAAAAATTGGAATATAGAGCATAAGATTTAAAATTGACAATTGTACTTAAGGTGGTTACAAAAGTGAATATCCTTGTTCTTAGGAAAGGTACATGGCAGTATTAAGTGTTCAGGGAGCAGGATCTATACAATCGACACTCAAGTGTTCAGAAAATGGAGATAGATAGAATTAAAAAGTGAAAAAAATTAAAGTATAACATATATACCAAAGTGCACAAATCTCATACAACTTGATTAATTGTCTCAAATTTTAACACCTTATAACCACCATTCATAGCAAGTGTGCTCGTTTGTATATATTATATCCCCCAGAAAAGCCATATTCTTTAATGCAGTCTTGTGGGGGCAGATGTATTAGAGTTGATTAGATTGTAATTATTTGATTGTTTCCATGGAGATGCGGTCCACCCAACTGTAGGTGATAACTCTGATTAGATAATTTCCATGGAGGCATGGCCCCACCCATTCAGCATGGGCCTTGATTAGTTTACTGGAGCACTATATAAGCTCAGTCAGAAGGAGCA
>PVKY010008817.1:0-13767 GCA_004027775.1 Bradypus variegatus
TAGAATATCTGACTCACATTTTACTTCTGAATTTTTCTTCATTTCCATTATTTTTTAGCCCAGAGATACTAATTTTTCAATTATATAAACCATTTGAGAACATTAAGAACCTGAACTGGGGCAAAAAAGAGCAAGGGCACAGAAAAATGATGTTTTTAATTTAATGCTCGTTTCATAGTTGGGTAATAGGATCCATGCACTATATCATCAATTGATTCTCCAAACCTATTAGGTGAAATATCAAAACATACAGAAGGACACTTTCTTGATCCCCAGAAAGCAACTTGCAGGCAGTATTCAACAAAGATGGAGCTGATAATGAGCTCAGTATAGCATCAGCCTCATTTGTACCTCACATGCAGAGTGCAAAGCTTCTGTAGGCTGGAGTGTCTTCCAACACCGTGTCAGTTACTGATGTGGTATTTTCAATCTGCTGGTGTAGACAGTATCTGACATTGGTATAATGGCAACTGAACCTGGAAGAAGAAATTGGCACACGAATGCCTATACCTTAGAGGAGCCCCACTATGAGACTATGGCATGATCTTCTGAATCAAGACAATATCAGAGCCAAGCTGACCATAAAGACACCACCGACAAAAATGACACTCAAATACAACCCAGCAAGCAAAGTTAACTAAAGATCTGCCAGGATTTATGTTGAATTCCTTGGGAAGGGCTCGTTAAGGGCATTGCTAATATTCTCAATGGTAAATTTTTTTGTTAATAATTTTAATATGAAAAATAGAAGTAACAGGATTGAAGCACCAAATCATGGCCACAGACCTTTTCCTTTCTTTTTTCTTTTTTTTTTAAGATAAAGTATCTTGCAGTTTCAGCAATTGGTTAATATAAACGATGTCTCTATCTCCTAAAGAAATTTGGCAACATCACAACAATAAATATGGAGAAAAAACATATACCATAGTTGATTATTATTTTAAAATCTCAAGGTTTTTTTTTTCCCCAGGAATGTTCTTTCTGCTCACTCCAGTTAACTTTTAAGACGTATTTTAAGGGAATGTCAAAAAGTTTACGTTGATTAGGATGATCCCATGTGAAAATATCTGTCATTCTCACCCTGGATACAGATGATTTCCCCCATGCTTTTATTTTTATTCTATAGCCACAATCAATCAATGGGTTAATGGCACTCCATATTTTGTGCTCTGTAATCTGAAGTTAAAAGGGCCTGGTTTTGTTTTCTTTCATCTTCCCACAATGTGCATGTGCTTTTGAACTTGCTTTAGGGAACACAGCCTTCCTGAACTATAGACGTTCTCCAACATGATGGTGGTCAAAGTACATGGAATGTAGCTAAAATACTCAACACAGAATTTACCAGATAAACACAGAAGATAATTTTAAGATGCAGGATCCCTTTTTCAAAAGCAGTTCCAGTCCCCCCAAATATGAAGAAAGTATTGAATTCACCTGAGGACAAAAAAGTAAAATGTGCCATTCCTAGAACAATTTTTAAAATTAGGGTTGTTTCTGAGTCAAGTATATTTATACAGATAATAAATCACGAGAAGGAAATTGTTCAAAAGAATGTCAACACTTCAGCCTTCTGCAGTCCTTTTTATCATCAATGACACTTTAAGAGACAGTGTCATTTTACAACCTCTGCAAAGTCAGATGCCAGAATGCACTGGGGTCATTAAGAAAGGGCTACAATTATTTCCTCCCAATTTTAATATCTAGTAATTGCATTAAACAGAATGGACTAATATTTACATTATCAACCCACGTATGTGTTTGCATATACAGCAATTTCTTTCTTTCTAATATAGGGCAATTTTTCCCACACTTGCTCTTAAAAGCCACACATGAAGCTCCAACAACCTGTGGACTCCGCTTCTCCATTGGCCAGTTGATCTTACATTATCAGGTAGCAAAGGGCCAGAACCAAATGACTGGACTAGGGGCCCACACTGCAAATTCAGGCATAAGACAAATTTTCCTATGCTGCCTGAATAAATTCTAAGGCAGATCAAGATATTCTGCCATCGTCTCTGTGAAGAGTAAAAGGGAAGAAAGAGAATAATAAGGACCGTGGGTTTCATTAATAGCATACCTCCTTTAATGTATCTTTTGCGATACGAGTAAATACAAGGAATCATATATTTAAATCAGATTCCGTTTTCCAATGATGATTTAATCATTATGGTAAAGGTTGGTCCAGAAGAGTCAACTGTGAAAACTCCTACTGCAACAGCTAATCTATAGGAGAAGAAACCACCTTAAATCACTTTTAGCATTCTCTCTACATCTGCATTTCTTCTTATTATAAAGTAATTAAAATTTTCCTTTTTCCTATCTACAGCCAGGAAAAAAAAAATGGGACAGTGACCTGCATACACATGGACAGAAACTTTCCAAAGCTGGAAACAAACGGCAACTTAAATATGCAAAAGACATGCTGCTGAGCCATTCAGCTGGGATGCATCCTCTCCTTTATGAGAAACGCAAGAAAATAGTAATCTCAGAGAGAACAGACAAGCTGTTCCGCGGTAAAATAAATTAGCATGATATAAAACACCAAGTTATTCAATTTGCTGCTGTTGCTGCTGTTTGGCTTTTCTGTGTTGAAAAGGGATACTGCATCTTGCCCTCAGCTCTCATCGCACCACCAGGCAAGCTACGCAGAGTTTTGAAGGCCCTATGCAGTCATCATGGCAGAAGGCCCCACAGCCTTTGCACACGATCATGGCTTTCAGCCGGCAAGAGCATTTCAGTTCCAGTTCACCCGCGTCGCTGCTGTCGGCAAAGTTCTGAGCCGGCACCTGAGAATTCTGGGCAGGCAGCACCGCGGCAGGGTTGGAGCCACTTCCCAAAATCCCGATGGACTTCTCAATCGCAGATGCCGCCCTTCTGAAGCTCGTGCTACCGAAGTGAATTGTTGGGTAATTTGCACAGAGCTGCTGCTGCTGTACCTGCATTTTCTGAGCAGCTAATTGGGCAAAAGGCTTTTGTGGCTCAGAAAGCAAATAGGAAGAGAAATCTGCATTTTTTAGCGCAAACGCTTTTAACTGTTCTTTCACTTCATTCTGGTCATAGGAAACCTGTTTCATGCCTAGTTCACAGCTGCTGCTTAAACCTTCCTCAAAAGAAAGAGGTTCCGATTTTATATTGCTACATATGCCCGCGGACTGTGGCCAACTGAGTCTTTTAGTGGTTTCCATGGTAACCGGCGGTTGTTTCTGATCAGAAGGTCCTTCTGCATTAGGAAGAGGTGGAGGTAGTGGAGGTGGCGGTGGGGGAGGTGGGGGAAGAGCCAGGGGTGGAGGTGGAGGGGGTGGCGGTGGAGGTGGAGGATGCACTAGTGCTTTGTTTGCCATTGCGTGTGCAGTGCCTCCCCCGTCATCACCTTCTTTAATGGGTATACTGGGGGATACCATGTTGGCTAACCTTAGCTGGTGAGGTGCTGAAGAAAGACTAACCTCTCCTAAACCTTTCTGTTCAATATGCCTACTAAAGGCAAATGCATTGCAGCCCACTGGGGTCTTGGAAGAGGTCTGTAACAGAGCTGCCGTGGGAACGGGGACCCTTGCAGTCACAGGCATTTGGTAAAACTGCTGCCTGTGTGAGGTACCAGCCTCTGAGTGGAAGCTGCCATTCTTGTCAACATGAAATAGGTTCTGCTGGAAGCTACAAGAGGGGAGCAGCCGCTTCTGCTGTTTGACCTCAGGGCTGTGAGCGATTCGGTTCTGCATGGAATGCTTGCTCAGCCACTCTTGCTTAAAGGGCTGGCTGTGCCCAGGCTGATTCATGCCAGAGTTGATGACACAAGGCACCCCTTTAACATCAGGGTCCACCAACAACTTCCCTGGTTCACATTTCACTTGAGTGTGTTCCCCTACAGTCCTGGCTACTCTCTTTTTGGGGTGGTTTTCTCGCTTTCTCATTTGCAATGGGGCAAGAGTCCCTGCCAAGTAGCCCTTACCATCTGGATTCGGAGAGCTGGATGGCATTTCGATGACATTCCTCTCTGACGCTGTTTTACCCACTGAGGTAGATTGAAGAGGCAGAGGAAGCCTGTTAATTTCGAGCCTGGCTCCCAGTCTGGGCTGTGGCAACACTTTCTCCAAAGGCAGGTTGCCCTGAAGTAACTGGGTCACCAGAGGATTGTTTGCCTCTACAGATGACAAACGACAGCTGGAGGTCCCAGTGCTAGGAACTCTTTTCAGGGTGTCTGTAGCCAAGGAAATCACCTCTTCCATGGGGCTGGAGGTGGAAACTTTTGCATTCTGTGATTGTTGCACACCAGAGGCTGCCTCTGCAGTGGAAGGAGGCAGCTCTGGGCCAGGGAAGTCTTCAGTGTCCATCCTAAAGCCTTTGTCCGCTTCATGAGGTTCAGATTTCACAGGAAGAGCAACGTTTGTTATAAGATTCCTGGAGTGAAGTTCAGGTATGTGGGGGAAGCTGGCGTGTTCTGTTTTGACAGTCTTTGGACAGTTTTGCTCTAGATATTCTTTCTGTTTACTTGGACCTGAGTGACTAACCTGAGGCTGTCCTGTGTTCCTCATTGCATCATCATTCCAGCAAATCCGGTTACCTGGATTATACTGATTGCTACAGGTTGAGTCACCTTCACTTTTGAAAGCAGTCAGACCACGGGCATGCTCAGCAAAGCTGTGACTAGGAGCAGCCGCCTCACTCAACTTGTCTGGAACAACAAGGGGTAATTCTCGACGACTTGTGCAGGTGGCCTGTAATGCTTTACAGTCTTGCTTTGCTGCTGAAGCAGCCAGGAAACTAGAGCCATGATCTATGCCTTCACTCGCAACTGGCTCAGGCCTACTAATAACAGACACCTGGGGACATGCCATGGGCTGTACGGAGGCTTCCGTCCTCACCGGCCGGCTCTGGAGGTCTAAGCTGCCTTCCGCGCCTTCGATGGAGACAGTCAGAGACAAACTGGAGGTGAGCGTGGTGCTGTGGTCGACGATGACTTTACACGGGATCGATCGGTTAATGGCTGCTGGTGCAAAGCCACTTGGTGGCTGCTGAGGTTTTCCAGAATTATCTGCCCTGTTTCGAGGCCCTGAATTTTTCTCCAAGCTTTCTGCACTTGACTTGGGAGGACTGTCGTAAGAGTTTACCGGTAGCATGTTTCCAGTAAACAGCGCAATGGGTGGGCGTGCGGCCAGAGAGTCCGTGACGACTACTGAATCACTGCAGCTGAGGGCTGCTCTCATAGTGGAACCCATGGATACGGGGGCCTGTTCTTCACTCCCAGGTATGGCTATCTTCTCAGAAGGAAATCTGCTGTTAATTCCCGTTGGCGGAATCAAGACAGAGCTAGTGGAGAGATGGTTTGGCAAACTGTTTCCAATGGAGGGAGTTGGCACAGAGGTGTACTGACTTGAGACAAGGTTACCGGCAGGGCTGCTCGAGATGAGTACCTGCTTATCGTCCAGGGAGCTCAATATGACTGAACCCTCTGGAACGGCTGGAATAGGAGTGTTTTCAATACATTTTGGTATCATGTCTATGCATGGAGTGTCAGTCCCCTGGATGGTCTTTAACATGCTTATATTACAAGCAGAAACTGTAGTGTTTGCACTGTCAACAGACATTAGAACAGAGGATTTATCAACAGAACTCACAAAGGGATGTTCTTTAATTGCTCCCAACATAGCAGTGCTGCAGACAGACACAGGGACAGAATTTTTATTAAAAAGCATGGGCACACTGCTATTTTCAGAAGAGGTAGATGAAACAATTTTCTCAGATAAATGTGACACAGGTACATTTTCATCAGAGCTATGCACAGATAAGTCAGTGGCAGTTTCTGGAAGTTTAGCTGGGTGAAGAGACTGCTGTAATACAGTGGCAGCCTCCCGGAGGTGTGTAGACTTGTTGCTAGGAGATCTGCAGTTTGGATTAACAATGATGACACCAGGTGAACCTTCAATTTTTGCTTCAGGAATAGAAGGGACTTCTAAATTGGGGGACCCTTCCTTGGAGCTGAGCTGAGGCAACCGAGCCTCTTTAGCAGGCTGGAAGAGGTGGGCTCGGGCTTGATGCTTTGCAAAGAGCTTAGCCTTTGTCTGCTCCTTGATGTGGGCCAGGGTTCTTGCCTTCCCGCTTTCTCCTGGGCTCCCCATGGCTCCGGAGACGATGCTGGCGGCAGCGGCGATGGCAGCTGCGGCGGCAGCCTCGCGCTGAGCTCTTGCTTGCTGGGCCCGGGCCTTGATATCAGCGAGGGTCCTGGCTCCTGTGTTCCTCCCCCCACTGACGGATGGGCTAGCGGATGCTCGGGACTCCGGCTTAGACACTGGCTGGCTCTTGATAATAAAAGGTGGCCCAATTTTGGAAAGCTGGATCTAAAGGAAAAGGAGAATGAAAAGATACAGAGTTTCATACATAATCACCAAGGAGGCATGGAGAACATGATAATGCTTATCAAATGGAAAGAACTAGTTGAGTTCACTCATGATGTGGAATGAACCACACCTCAATCCCTGAACAGGCCTTTAGGGCACATGGCAACAACAAATGCAGCATGAAGTTGAAAGTTAAAATTTTAATCTACGAAAACATCAACAGGTGATCATTTGGCATAGAGATGAAAGATCTTCTTACCGTGGCATATAAATGAAACAAAGCTAATGCTTCTTAAAATGTTAGCTAAAAAGATTAGAGACACTTAGTTGTAAAATGATCTTCCTTGCAGCCACTAAAACCTGGGGCCTTAACTGTACTTGAGTTTATCTTTCTTAACTTGACCCAAATTTGAAAGCTCTGGCCAAGAAATCAGGAGGCTAAAATTCTCATTCTGACTTCACACAAAGGGGCTTTGTGATCCTAGGCAAATCACCCTGTAGTTCAGTTTCTCAAATTACTTCTCCAAGTCATAGACTACAGTTTTATATGTATTCCCATTTCACTTAGCATGCTGCTTTACCCCTATATAAAAGTGCACCATAAAAGTTTGTAAACTCAGTTGTAAAATGAGACTAGCTCTTTCTGGTCTATTTCTTTCACAGAGCTGTTATAAAGATGAAATGAGACCATATCTGTGAGGGTGCTGTGCTTTCTAAAGGGATTGTATTATCATGTTTTCATAAAAGCAAGGGCCACTCTGATTTTCTGCCTGTAAAAGAAAGCATGGCCTGGCCAGTTTCTTTTTCTATTGATAATCCATAATCTGCTGAATTAGGTATATGTCCCAGTCCACCATTTACCTAGATAAATTAATTAAGAGACCTTCAGAGTCATTCTCATAAAACTTATGACACAAAAAAGGAGACATAAGATATAACAACCAAGACCAGGTTGCGATACTCTTGACACTAAGAACATTCTTAGGGCTACAGGTTGGTAGAGACAGTAGGGATCTAGTTTTTAAAACCCTCATTTTACAGTTGGAAAAAACGGAGTCTGTACAGGGAAAGCTGTCTTCCCCCAGGTCACATAAGTGGTGACTGACAGTCTCTGGACTCCCAATTCAGTGTGTTTACATGTACTATGTTTTTTGCTTTTTCCTCTGAGAAAAAAGCTTTCCCTAGAGAACATGTTATCTCTCCTCTTAACATAAGGATATTTAAGTTACAATCACTTGACACACACTGCAGGATCACATCAAGTTAGAATTATGCTTTGAGACTCTTTGACAGATGGAATTATCTTCCTGAGCTATCTCATTTCTCAGTTTCAAACTGCTTGTGAAGTTTCTCTTCTAATCCAAAGCTTTCCAAGAAAAAGGTGAATTTAGTGAGGGGGATTAAAGTTTCTCTTTTAAATATTTCCTTTAGTCTAAAAAAAATAAAAAAAAAACACTTCAAAAAATTAAAACTGGATATACTTAAGAAAATGAAAGCCAAACAAATATCAAAATGTTACAGTATCTCTCTCACTCTTTCTCTGTGTGTCTCTTGTCCCTGCCCCGCCCCCCCATCCATCCATCCATTAGCTATCTATCTTTAAATCAATTTCATATAATTTTGAAAATAAGCTTTCGGTGTGTTTAAAACTATTAAAAATATCTCCTATAAAAATTTCTATTTTTCTTTCCATTGCTTCAGAAACTAAGAGGTATAGTGGGTTTTTAATTGGAGCTTAACATTCATCTTTGCCATTACTAGAATGATATTTAATAGGCCTGTCTTATTAAATACAATAACTGCAACTACACTCTTAAAAGGTCAACCTTGTGGAGACAAGACATATGCAAAAAGTAGATATTCCAGCACAGCAAAATTAAGGCAAAGAGAGGAAATAAAACAAAACTTGAGTATGTTTATGACTGTAGACCAATCCGTGATGGAATAATTCATTCTTATTGTAGGGCAATACAAAGAATTATATAAAAGCACCGAATAACTGTGAATTATAGTGGATAGGTTGTTTTTATTTTTTTAATGAAACAGGGGGTTTCTTTTGAATTAACCTTAATTTTCAGTTTATCTGGGCAGAGTCAATTTATATACTCTTTTTTTCCTAAGAGTAAAAATCTGTCTGGGATCAAAGAAAGCATACAAATAGGAATGTGTGTCAATACAGCATAATTATTTTGTGAAGTTAAAGACCTCTTTTCTATCTTGGAAATAAAAAGATAGGATTTATATATTTATATATCTACTTTTTCTCCCTTAGTATTTACAAAGACATTTAACTGATTTATTTAAGATGCATTTAATGAGATCAGATGCTCTCTGCTAGGCTTTAGCGATGCTCAATGCTTGTTGGATCATGAAGGAATATGCAGCTTCACCATTTTAAGGCATACTTCTGACTTCTGACTATTTCTCTCCCTAATCCTACTGACCTTTTATAGGACACTGAATTATCTTTCAAATTTCCCCAAGGTCAGTGTCCTACACTTCAGAACACCAGAAGCCCTGTGTCTCAAGTGGTCTGCAGGCTCCTACAGAGCTGCTCTGCTCTCCCCAATTCTTTTTTCCTTAATTGCTGATGTTGAAATATATATGTGCATCTGATCTTCTCATATGAGCTCAATGCACAGTCTTAAAAAACATCTTTGATTATCAGTATGAGTGCTGGGATTATTCAACTAAAAACTGCTACATAAAACTTGGATGGAAGAAAACCTACTTTATTCATGAAAAATCAAGTACCTCATCACATGGAATAATCCAGAATCTAATAGGAAAAGCCTATCTGTGAGACTGCCATATTTTCAAAATACCATACCTTCAGAGGTGGAACCCTGGGTTCCTCTCTTGGAGGCTGTTCTTTCTCAGGCTGGCTGCTAGACGACATGTTACGGGTTGATTGATCATCTTCTATCCTGGCCCTTTTTTCCTTACAGATTCCAAAACTGTGCTGCTCTGCAGTTTTCCTCTTTGATATCTCTGAGTCTCTATTTTCATTTCTTATCCCATCAGGTGACTTGGCAGGCTCTGATGACTTGGAAGTATGTGAGGTCTCCAACCGATTCTGTGTGCTTCCTTGCTTATGTGTTTTATTTCTGGAGCCTTCTGAAAATGAAATCTTATCCACTGATGAAACATATTGCTTGTCTTGTAATTTAGCTGATGGAAGCTCACTTCCCTTACTCTCTGTTTCTTCAGAAAAGACAGGTAATTCCAATGGTGAGGTCACTCCTTTCTTTTCTGTTCGTTGGAGGACACCATGATTTTTAACTTTTATCATTTCTGGAGAAGGAAGTTCTGGAATAGAAGCAGAGTAGAGTTTCTCATTTTCAACATGTGATTTACAAGGCTGTTGACTTAAGGTCTTATTGTGCAATTCTTCAGATGGAAATGCTTCTGGAGCAATGGAAGAAGAACCTGCTCTGACAGGTTCAGGAGTACTGGATATAATCTTCTGAGAAAGAAGGCTGTCTCCCAGGGGCTTGGCAGAAGCAGAAGCTTCATTTTTCTGTGGGGAGAGTGGCTCTTCAGCTACAGAAGATGGCATTCTTTGTTGATGTACCATTCTTTCACTCATGGAAGCATTAGAAATTGGAGATGTTTCTGGAGGAAGTGGTAAACTGGATACAAAAGTGGTCTCAGATGTGAGAAGTATGGAAGACACTGAAGAAGTTTCTGATGTCAAAGGTAAATCAGACATTGGTGATGTTTCCGAAGTTAAAGGCAAGTTGGATATCGGAGATGCTTCAGATGTTGAAGGTAAGTTGGACATAAGAGATGCTTCTGATATTTCAGGTGAAGTGGATATTGGAGATATTTCTGATATCAAAGATGCATGAAGGTTTTCATCAGTGGGGTTTCTCTGATTATATGTGTCTGTATTTTCAGTGTTGGACACCTCCGAACAAAATGCTGTCTCAAGGGAGGCTGGAGTACATGATTCTTCCGAAGTGGATTGGGTTTCACCACTTGGAGATGTCAGGCTGGTAGAGGCTCCCTCTGGGCTCCCAGAAGAGAAGGAAGTTTCAGAGATGCAAGCATTTTCAGCAAGCTGTTCATCAGGATTACTCTGTAGCTCCATGTCTACAGCAATTCCTTCATTTAAAAACTGGCCTTCTAAACAAGATGACCCTGTTTGTATTTTTGGAGTATTGGTCTCTCTCACAGTCTCTGGCTCCTTATGTTCTGTGTCATTGACATGAGTCACAGATGAAGTGGAAGGTAAAACAGAGTCACAGACTTCCAGTTGATCAATTACAACTGACATTTCTTCCTGGGGAGATTCTGATTTCTCTTCAACTTTTATTTCAATGTGAGGCAAAGTTTCTAATACATCATTCATTACAACACAGGATTCCAAGTTATCCTGGGGAGGTGCTATTTGGGGCTCTTCATGGGAGTTGGCTGGACTTCCCGATTCATCAGAAAATTCAGGTATTGTCTTATGATTTTCATCCTGACATTCACAGATACTAGTCTCTACCTCTTCTGCAATTTCCTCCTGAATCAAGGATTCCTCAGGGATCAAGATATCCTCTGACTCGGATTCTGCCATCACATCTTTAGCTGGAACCTCCACCATAGGACATAGTGTGGCACAGAAATCAGGCTCTGGAGAAGCTGCACTTTTCATGCTTTTTGGCTGCTGCTCTTCCAAGGGCGTCTGTGCAGAAGGAACTGGAAGACCAGAGGTCCCACATGAGGAACTGCTTTCAGCTCCATCACTGTTTGATCCAGAAGTGAGCTTTACAGAGTCTTCTCTTGACATGCCCAACCTGAACAGATATTAGAGTTATTGAATTATTTCTCAACCACAACACATGAAAGCTACAATCTAGACCTCCACAAACACAGTATTCAATAGAAGTGAATGCATACAATTCAGTTTTATAGTCACTAAAAATCCTAAAAGTAACATGTTTAATTTATTTAGACTACTTTATGATGAATTAATTCCTCTATTGCTTTTATAATTATAACCAAAATCAAACCTATTTCTGGTTATGAAAGTTATAGATTTTCATTTTGTATTCAAGAAAATAGGAACCTTACCAAATGTTAGTAAAGGGAATAAATAAAATTACTTGAAATTTACTAAACAAGCCTAACTTTTGTGATCACTTTGGTCAGTGTCAAGAAAATGTTAGCATGGGCATTTCATAAAAATGGCAAGTTACAGACCACAAAAGATTCAGAAAATATTGGGGGGGGAGGGTGTCAAAATAATTTATAATAATCTGAAATGTTTTAAAAGTCAGAAAGTAGAAAGATGCCCTTAAATTAGAAAAACATGCATGCAACATGACCAAATAAGTATTGGGACCAATGGAAAATGACTGAGATGTAAAATTCTGAAATCAAAATGACTTTCAAAGATTCAGTTCTCTTAAACAATTCTAGGAAGTGTTACTCCATCACCTTATTTCAGCATCTAAACATTCAACCTAAGACAACATGTAAATTTCACTAAAGAATAACAAATATGTTCGGGGTCATTAAAATTGATTCTACCAGCTTATGATTCTGGAAAGACTGTTAAATGCTTTCATGTAGATTTTTTACTGTTAATACATGCCATACAAGATGGTAATAAAAATCAAGATATAATCCAGCCTAATGTTCAGGTCATAAGGCAAAGCTAATCAGAGTTACAATCAAGAATATTGTAAATCAGTATTTCTTGTCACACTAAGTTACAAGTAACATCAGCTTCAGATGGTAGAGAAATAATGCTGATCTAAATGAGGTTAAATTAAGATGAAGGGAATGAGAAAGATAATCAGAGAACAAGAGAACATTTCTAGAGAATGAAATAAATTTGAGTGATGAAATACAGCTATAACAGTACTGATGCAAGAGAATACCTCAGTGAAATACACATCGGCCTTTTCTTAAATAAAATCCTCAAAATTAAAGCAAAATAAAATCAATTAACACTTGTTGGGTATTTGATTGTTGCCTTCAGAAGTTTCTGACAAGGAGAGTAGATACTGTCTTCATAAATATTTCTTTCTTTTCAACTTTTCCTAAGACTGATTCAAACTAAGCTACAACTTATAATTGTACAGTACATAGAGCAGAGCTTTACAGATAAATTTAAAGAACAATAATCAATAATCAGCAAGAAACAAGGTCCTTTGGGTCTGGGAAAGGAAGGGATACCACTGATATTTGGTTAGGTGTATAACATAGCTAAATCTGACTATTGACACTCAAGTTTCTGCTAGGTACTTGATAGATATCATTAAATCTACATATGTATGAAGAAATCATTTATATATATTCTATATGTTAAACAGCATTTTATAAAATATTGCTTTGTCAATGTTATTCTCATGGGAAAACAGATTTAATACGGCATATAAGTCATAAAAAGATGATGTTCAGAGCATAGCACATACCTCACAAAGGAAAACCTAACCTCTAGATTCTAGATCACAAATCAACAGATCCACACTTAAAATTCTGAGTTGGCATATATAAGGGTGTGCCAGTTTGGATGTATTATGTCCCCCAAAACGCCATTATCTTTGATGCAATCTTGTATGGGCAGACATAGTAATGCTGATTAGATTGTAATTCTTTGAGTGTTTCCATGGAGATGTGCCCCACTCAACTGTGGGTGATAACTCTGATTGGATGGTTTCCATGGAGGCGTGGCTCCACCCATTCCACGTGGGTTTTGATTGGTTTACTGGAGCCCTATATAAGCTCAGACAGAAGGAGCGAGCTTGCTACAGCCAAGAGGGACACTTTAAAGAATGCACAAGAGCTGAGAGAGGAGCTTCAGCTTACAAAGACATTTTGGACATGGCCTTTGAAAGCAGAGTTTTGCTCTGGAGAAGCTAAGAGAGGACAAACGTCCCAAGAGCAACCAAGAGTGATAATTTTGAGGAGCTGCAGCCGAGGGAGGAACGTCCTAGGAAAAAGCCATTTTGTAACCAGAACTCCAGAGCAGATACCAGCCACATACCCTCCCAGCTAACGGAGGATTTCCGGACACCACTGGCCATCCTCCAGTGAAGGTACCTGATTGTTGATGTTACCCTGGACACTTTATGGCCTTAAGACTGTAACTGTGTAACCAAATAACCTCCTTTATAAAAGCCAAGCCATCTCTGGTATTTTGCATTCTGGTAGCATTACTAAACTAGAACAGATTTTGGTAGCGAGAGTGGGGTGCTAGTGCTGCTGAGTTTGCAAATACCAAGCATGTTGGAAAGGCTTTTTGAATGGATAAGGGGAAGATTCTGGAATAACTGTGAGAAGATTGATAGAAAAGGCCTAAACTGCTTTGAAGAGACTGTGGAAATATGGACTCTAAAGATACTTCTGATGAGGCTTTGAGCAGAAATGATGAGTGTGTTGTTGCAAACTGGAAGAAAGGTGATCCTTGTTTTAAAGTGGCAGAGAATTTGGCAAA
>PVKY010008818.1:0-13768 GCA_004027775.1 Bradypus variegatus
AAATAACTATTATTTTGATTCTCATTTTACAGAAGATAACTTGAGGCCTAGAAAAGGTAAACCTGCCCAGAGTTATATGCCAGTTTGTAGCATAGTCCATTCTAGAATGCAGACACCTGTTTGCTAGGTTAGCAGTTACTTCACTAAAGGCCAAGGGACCCAGTTAAGACTCTGAACCCAAAACACTACTCACTGAGAAACAAAAATTTATTCTTGTATGAGTCTAGCTAAGCAAACTCACAGAAGAGCCATACAATGTCAACTGGGAAAAGCTGGAAAATTTTTGGAAGATTCCAAAAGAATCTCTAGTAGGTATATTAGTATGCATGGGTGGGTGACTGAATGGATGTTTGGATGTGTTTATATATTGATTTATATGTCCATCCATTCATAAACTGCCTTACTCCAGAAAAGATACAAAGTGGCCAGATGCATCTGAAAATGCTCCTGCAGATTTCCGTCCTAGGGCAGCCCCTACTCTGGTTTACTAAGCCAGGCTTTGGACTCCCTACTCTCCTTTGCCTGATGGAAGTGGACAGGTCTTCTGTGGTTTCACATCCTAGTCTAAAGTGAAACACTATGTCATTATTTTCTTTTCTAGACGCAACTAAAGAATGGAACATTCCTTTTCCATTTTAGGCAGCTTAAAGCCTGTAGCCCTCCCTCAAGTTAATCACATTATCTCTGCTGTCTCCATCAAAATACAGAATTCCATGGAATTCCACCAAGAACCACAGAGCACACCGCCTTTGAGAAGCATGTATTGTCTGTCATTTTAGCCTAAGATGCTACACTGAACCACAAATCAAAGTCAAGGGTTCCTCACCTTTTTTTTTTTTAATAAAAAAAATTTCCTTCTACAATGGATCCTGAACACCGAGTGCCGGGAATCTACTTTGAGCTATAGACGAGTCTACCAGATTTTGTCAAATGTCACCTTCTTTAAAGGTGATGTTTATTCAAAAGGCTGACTGGAATGGGCTTTCAGTCTTTCCAAGACTCAGATCCAGTTCATTCCCTAAAACCCCAGGGAGCCAAATCACCAGCACTTATGAAGAAATACTGGATAGGAATGTCTAAACCTAAACTTGGCAGTACTTCTCCTCTGTTGAGCCTCAGGGCATAAGCAAATTTGAAGATTATTAATTTGTCAGTGAAAAAATGTATATAAGAAATGTATTTTCAGTTATACTTGGAAGTGGCAGGCTTCCCAAATGCCACAGTCATCCTAGCTAATGAGGTGCCGTTCTGCCTGCAAACACTTCACATATATTCTTTCCAGGATTCATAGTCAAAATAATTAGCAGCCAGCATGGCACACACCCAGGGCAATGAGAATAGACTTCCACTGGCTGCACCCAACTAGCAGTGCTGGTCTGTGGCATTCCAGGAAAATCCCAGCCCTGACGGGTCATTTGAGGTCCCTATGGGTGCTAAACCTGGTTTACCAATGGGCTTAAGAAGGAACCCAAAGGTGAAGAAACCAGGGCTTAGGGATGTTAAGAGATGGCTGGGTCAATCACTGAGCAAACAGTAGAGGTGAGATTCAAATCCAGATTTTCTGACCCCTGATCCATCCTATTCCCACTCTGGCTTAAAATGTTCTCAGGGAAGCAAGGCTGCCCGGACTCTCCAGGCACATCACACAGCAAAGCGATGGGGAACACTTGGATATCCTACTTAGACCCCTTTGTAAAAGCCCCAGGAGCTGAGGGAGGAGTGAACTTTGATTCCAGCTTCCCACGGGGACTGCACCCCTCAGAAGAGAGGGAACGGGCTGGGCCAGGTGGGTGAGCATTTCCAAGGTGGCAGCCTGCAACCAGGAGGCGCTCACACTCGAAATTTGACTTGGGGAAGCAGGAAGGTAGGTGAAAACTGTAGGTGACATTTTCAGACAAAGGCAAATCTAACAGGTGATCACAGCTTGAACGATGGTCATTTGTATGTGGCTGCACACTTTCCAAGAGGAGCCACTGTTTGCTCTGGTCACAACTCTGTGTGGCCCACTGATGGGATATCCCTTTATTGGGAAGACGGGCAGTGGCAAGGATGGAGACAAGTTTCAAGGATATTTGTGATACAAATACTTGCAGACTATTCGGTATTTTCTATAATGATGAGACCGTGTCTGAGAAGCTGGTCTGTCTCCATCCTCTCCCCATGACTTTCCAAACGTAGAGATCCACTGGGCACGCAGAGGGGAGCTGAGGGGGCTGATGCAGGTGGTCAGGCACCTGGGGACCAGGGCTTCTAGAACCTTCCTGCAGTTGGCTCGGGATAGGATGGTTACCTGGATAGCAGAGTGTCCAGGGCATAGCAAGTGCTTGTCAGGAAACGTTTGTTGATTGAATAAGTGAGAGAGTGAATGAAACAATGAGTGAATGAGTGAATGAAATAATGAATGAATGAATAAATGAGTGAATGAGTCAGCAAATGAAGAAGTGAGTGGTGAGTATGTAGGTGAGCAGTCAAGGGCAGGGAGGCTCAGTCTTTAGTTGGTTCCTGGGAACCTTCTGGCAGAATGGACCAAATGTGCCACTCTTAAGGGCAAGAGAAGGTCTCGACATTCAGCCATGCCTTGCACATTTATTCCAGTTCACCTCTACCAACAATGCCTCTCCACAAAATGAAGAGTAGCACAAAGAACACAGAAAAAACAACCAACCAAGCCCTCTGGTTCCAGGTAAAGGTTCTCCACAGGATAGCGTGAGCCCCCTCCAGCCACGGGGTCTCACTGCAGTTCTCTGAATATTCCAACTGCGCTTCCTGACGTCCAGCTCTGGCTCCCGCGCTTCACTCTGCCTGGAAAGCCCTCTCCTCGCCTTCCCTGCTTATAGGAAGAGCCCCTCTCTGGAGACCCCGGGCACACTCCACAGAGGGCCTGCTCCTCAGCACCCCCTCCACCCCACGCTGGCACCTGCTCGGGTACCCTGGTGCTGTGGGAGACTGGAATCTTTGTGTTTTAAAGTGGATCGCTGGCTCTCCAGTGTCAGGGAACCTAGCACAAGGCCTGACTGAGCAGTATTTGTTGATGAATAACAAAGACATTATGGGAAGTTCAACTTTCCCCTTCAAATGCTTTGGCTTTTACGTTCGTTGTGACCTTCAGGAAAGGGAGCTCCCGACTGTAGTGAAAGGGATCAGATGGGGGCTACGCTGACCCCACTTACAGATTCACTTAATCCACCGGGGAAGGGCTGGAAACCCACCCCCTAAGTACCTCCAAGTACACAGCCCTGTCTCCAGGAAGACAGTGGGGGAGAATTCACTCAGCCTCTTTCTCCAAAACACAGCAGGATGGGCCTGAGTCTACACAGTGTTTGGTTCTGCTCACAGTCTCAGGGTGCAGTAGGGACGGGAGGAGACTGCACCTCTGGTGCCCACAAACTGAGCCCTGGGCCCCAAGTACGGGGCCTCAGTATCAACCCAGAGGAGACTGGAGGCCACCAGAGTGTTCTGGTTGTGGCATAAACTGCCAGCCAGTTGCAGTTTATGCAACTTTGCTTCAAATGGCACCAACCAAGGGATTTTGCCAATTCCCATCTCACATCACCTGCACGTGGCAGCCGCTTAATAGGAGAGCGCTCCAAGATTCCAAGAGACTAAAAGGCTCATAACTGTTGTTTATAAATGGAAATGGCCCTAAATTATAACCAGAGATGGGAATGCGTTTGGGAGGGCGGCACATTCTGTAACACAGTTCCAGGGCTTTCTGCTTCTCCACTTTAACAGAAGACAAATGGTTTATAGATGTGGGGTGAAGGTTCTCAGAGCAGAGAATGTCCATTTCCATCATGGATTAAAATATGGTTTGAGAAAACAATTACCTGCCTGGAGTCCTGGGAAAGTAAAACTTCCCAGTTTCTGTGCCAGGAAGATCAATTGTAAAACAAGGGCTGTGAATCTCACAAACAAGATTTTAGAATTTTATCCAAACAGCTGCAGTTCACCTTTGAGGAGCCCCAGACTCACCAGTGCCTGATGGATATTGCAACACCGAGTCTGAGGGCTCCCCAGGCTGGTGCCAAGCGTCGGCCCCACGGGACAAAGAGAGAACAGTTGCTCTCTTAATTGGAGCAGAAAACAAAACTCCCTCCCTGCTCCCACCCAACCTCCCTGCTTTGTTGTGAAATTGCCACTGTGCCTTTGAGGAGCGATTAAAATCCCAGCCATGTCAAATTTAAAGGGCACGTTCCCAGGCAAGGAAGGGAAAGGGGTTCAAGGGGGAAAAAAGTCAGTTGCTGGGAATTTATGGAGGATTTGGGGATCACAAAAGTCATGGGACTTGACTCAATTAAAATTAATGGAAAAGCGCAAACCCACACTTTAAAAATAATAATAAATAAAGCTGCAGGGATATTCTGGTTTGTTCTCTGCTTCCATTCTTTAGCTGGCTTGGGGATCTGGGGCTCCAGATTTCCTGGAGCCCAGCGTGAGCACAGAGTGGCTGTTTTTTACCCACTTTCCTGCCCTAACACCCAAAGATCCTGTAAGAGCCGCAAATGAATGCCCACGCACCCCTGGACATTTCCTGAGAGCCAGAGAAGCTCAGCAAAGTTGCTGGAGTTGGGGCAGAAAAAACTAGGGAATTTGACACAGGCTATAAACAGGTTCTCAAAGACACAGAGGACACCCTAGCCTTTAAAAAGGCAGCTCAGGATCCTTCTGGAGCACCTGGGTCCTCGCCTGGTTCCCTTCCAAGCCTTTGGGAGCCCCCAACCTCCCATAATGGAAATCCCTCTGCATGTTCTCCCTTGTGCCATTTGTAAAGATTGGGAAAGACTGTGATACCAATGGAGTGCCAATCCCATGGGTTGGGTTCCCAGGAAGCTATGTGTTGGGGTGTGGGGGAGACAGAAGGAGGTGACGGCCCCCAACTCTGCCTTAGGGATGGTGCACATCCCATAAGGAGCCCGTTCTTCACCCGGTCTGGACATTACCTTGGTCTTTGGACAGACACTGACATTGAAGAAATATTTCTTGATCGATCAAGTCAGTTCATCCTCATTTCCCAAATGGGAATAATAACAGGACTCGTGCATTGGGGTTCTTGTGCAGATTACACGAGTTGACATATGAAGTGCTTAGCACAGAGCTGACACTTAGGTGCTCAACAGATTTTAGATTCTGTTGTTGTCGTGGGTGTCAGCAGTCTCTGATTATTCCTTTAGCTTTCTGCTTTCTCACTCAATGAGATTTTTGACACATTTAATATATACCCCTTCATTCATGAAAGAACTCCAGGGTCTCCAGTTAAATAAGGGCATGGCAGTCCATGCTAGTTAATGATCAATTAAGCACAATGCTTGACATGATCAATATTTAAAAAAAAAACAAAAAAAACCGACCTGCATTTCTGCAACATTCCTTCCTTCTTTTCCCTCTTCTCCCTTGTTTCCCTTTCCAAATATGTTAAAGATTTCTGGCAGATATTTTAACCCCTGACAGATATGAAACAGGAGTTCTAACAGTATGAAGATAAATGTCATTTAGTCATGTTGTCGTTCTGTGTCAAATGCTAGTGCCCCAACCAGATCATGACGACCAGGGGGGAGATTAAAACCTCCCATAAAGCAGAAGCCCTTGCTGTTGCTAGGAACTTTTGTCCTTAAGCAAATCTTGCAGCAAGAATGCCCTGTCCCCCTTTGTAAGTGGAAAATCACCGGCCTGCCGACTCCCTGGCTCTAGAGGGGCTTCTCTGGCAGCACCGACTCCCCTGGAGAGAGGAGGAGGCGGGTCGTCCTGGGCTTCGTCTCCATGGTGTTTTCCACTTTCCCAGGCCGACCACAGCAACGTGAATGACTTGCTGGAAGTCAGCTGAATTACTGCTCTTGGAGAGAACTCAGCCTTGGAGTCTGCAGGGGAGGCCGTGGGTCCTGGAGCTACATTGTAGGAATGGGTGGCCTCCCCTCAACATCCTGTGGGGCCCCTTCTAGGGACGGAACCCTCAAACTTCAGCATGGAGGCTTCCTCTCTTCTGCAGTGGCTAGTCCCATGGGTTGACATCTTTTTCTTGTGACAGTTACAACAAGAACACTAAGCAGTAAATCCACAACGGGGCCTTAAGGACTGCCATGGGCCAGCATTCTCCCAGCACCCAGAGGAAACTTGTCAACGTGCACACCCTTTGATTCACTGTGATCCAACGGGCTTTTTATGCCTTTCAAAACAAATATTAGCAAGGAGACAAAATCTTTGTTTCACCCTGCAGTCTCCTGGCTGATGACCGAAGTCTCTCAATGAAAACCTTTCAGGGCAACCAAGAACAAAAAGGTGGAGACACAACTCTTCCCCTCCAGTCAGAAGGCTTTTGCCTTGCGTTTGGCCAGCGGTTATGGATGCAGAGCATGCCAGCTGTGGAGTTCTGCTCAGTTTGACTTGGGAATGAAAGATGGAACCTGGCCAAAATCACCCCACTATGTGTCGGCGGGCACAAACGCATCTCACAGACACCTCTTTTCTGTGTTAGATGGGATAAAGGTTGACTAAAATCTTTAGAAAATTCCAGAAACTTGGAGCTGAAAAGTAAGCAGTGGAAAGCGGGGATGTTCTGTACGTCACGCAGCACCCCCAGCTAGGCTCTGTGACCTCCACTGGACACTTCCCGTCCTCACACACAGAAGGGCAAGGCTCCTACTTTACAGCAGACGCCCTCAAACTGGCTGTGTCAGAATCACCTGGAATGTGGCAAAAATACAGGTGCCTGGCTCTGCCCAGGAGCCTGGAAAAAATTTCAGAACCATTCCCTTTCAGGACAGCAGAGAGGAATAACTGATGAAAAGAGTTGGCAAAATTTTATGGAAATATAAATTTCTTCAAATTCTTTATTATGAAAGCTACTTTTGCTGCATATCTAGTAGGTGCCGACTTACTGTCATTCTACTAAAACCACACAATAATCCGGCAAATAGGATTTAATATCCCCCTTTAGTTCATGAGGAATCAGAAGCTCAGAGAGGCCTGAGTCACTCTGTGTCCAGGGACCCACAGCTGCTAAGTGTGCATCGATGGGCAGGCCACGGTGTTCCACCACACCAGGAATCCTGCCCTCCCTCCAGGGAATGGGCTGGCATGTGGGCCCTTTGACGGGGAGCACCAGGCACTCACTCACTCCCCCAGACCTGGGCAGCCCTTCGTTTCTTCACTTCTTCTTGGTTCTTTTCCTCTTCTCTTGCCTTCTTCCACCCTTGTTCCTCTTTGAGCGGTTCTTTTCAATCTTGCCAACCACTGAAATCACTCAAGGAGCTTGAAAAACCCTGATGCCTGGCCCCCATCCCCCGAGAGTCTGAGGGAATTGGTCTGGGGGTGCAACCTGGGCATCAGGATTTTTAAATTCTTCTGGGTGATTCTAAGGTGTCGCCAAGGTTACAAATCCCAGCCTTCCTCAGACCTGTCTGAGCCAGCCCGCAGAAGGAGCAGGTTTTAAACAGAGCACCAGGGAGGAGCACGAGGCAGGCTCACGGACAGGACAGCCACACCAGCCACGTACTAAGGAAACCCCCAGCCACCACCATGGCATGAAGAGCCCAAACACCTGTCTGGGCCATGTGTCCTTGGCTGACCTCTGCAGAGTGACTCTGGGACGACATAAGCTGCTCTTCTGGGACCTGGGGATGTCCAAGGGGCGGGTGAGATGGCACTTGGCACTACCAATACCCTGAGTGCTGAACAGCATGAAACAAGGAATGACTGTGCATACTCAGCTCTCCTTGTGAGATCCAGGCCATAAACGGGTCAGTTCTGCAACTACCTCCCCGTTTTATTACACACACAGACTCACGCCCGGTAGAGGACAGAAAATCTTGCATCGAGCTTCGCACCCATCTCCTTAAGAAATTTCAACCAGTACCTCAGACCATAATAAAACTCCACGTTCCACCTTGGACATCTGCAACAAGGATAAGAATGCCTCATTGCAAAGGGACCTCCTGTGGAATACGGGCTGTCACCCATCAGGGAAGAGCAGGTTGGAAACAAAGAGAGGCCGTGGGAGTGTCTGCAGTCGTGGTTCCGCATGTGGAAAGCAGGCCTCAGATCTTCAGCGCCTGGCACGGAGCCTGGCAGCCACGGGTCACTGAGA
Source organism: Bradypus variegatus (assembly GCA_004027775.1). NCBI lineage: Eukaryota > Metazoa > Chordata > Mammalia > Pilosa > Bradypodidae > Bradypus > Bradypus variegatus. Next base: position 8,081 of record PVKY010008818.1, read on the forward strand.
AATCTCTGTTCACAAATGCATGAGCAAATGCACGGCATACTGCAGGGGGGGTGTAAACCTACTACCTGCCACGGACCAGGAAACAGCAGAATCAGAATGCAGAAGGGGCAAGAGCACCCCCTGAGGGCAAACCTCCAGCGAGGGCAGGAAAAAAAGACCCTTCTCAGTACCCCCCTTCCTAAGCTGTGGGCCAGGAACCAAGAGGAGAAGGGAAGGGAGGGACAGAGGGGTGTGCCAGCCCCTCCATCTCTCCAGGTGAACGGCATGGCCCTCCTGGAGGAGCCGGGGCTGTGGGAAAGTCCCCAGACCACACACGGCTTCTCTTGGAGCCATGACCATGAGGGGGGTGCGGCAGAGCACAGGGCCCGGGAGAGGCCGAGGCCCCCCTGGCGTTGGACAGCTGTTCTTCATGAGCGACAGCTGCAGAAGGGGGCCCACAGCTCAGCTGTGCCTGTGGGTACCTCAGAGAGCTGAGGCAGCTTCTAAACGAGAGACATTTGAAAGAAATCAAGAATGAAGCCCGTTCTGGAAAGGGGCACTGCAGATGAGAGACAGCATTTGTATCAGCACAAGCCCTGCCCGAGCTCAGAGGAAAGGGAAATCCTGACACCGCCTTCTGCGTGGGTGTGGGGGGCTTCGAAAACTGTGTTTGAAGACCTGTGTATGGACATTTGTAATCACACAGTCTGAAGAATAAATATCTGCCAGAGAGAACTCCTTTGCTCTCTTCGTTTTCACGTCTCTTGTGTACATTAAGCCATGTAATTTATTTTAGCAAGAATAACTGTACTCCTCTCCTATTGCCCTACTTTGAGCTTCTTTCGAAGGCAGCTTGCTATGCAGCACCAACACTCACCTCTGGCTCTGTGGCCTCAAACACATGGCTCCAGGACCACACAGGCACAGAAAATCCAAAGGCACCTTAAAGGAACACACTGGATCCCACTCTTGAAACATGTGATAATACCATGACTGAATGCATTTAGGGGATGACTATGCTGGTGAGAACAGGGATTTGTCAGTCAGTCAGTGAGCCAGCCAGGCCAATGTTGGCAATGCCCATGCCAGCCCTGGCCATGGAGAGGAAGCTGTGGCCAACTAACCCAGGCGATCTTAGGGCATCCTCTTGGTGCCATTATCCTGACACTGACCCAAGCTCCAAACTCCCTTTGCTCAGACTCTGTGCTCACCAAGCAATGTCTGAAGCCTGCCTGGCTTCCCAGGAAAATCTGCCCCCAGAGAGAGCATGGGCTGGGTTGGGAAGCATGCACGGTCCAGTGTGAAATCTCCTCATTACGGATGGCTGCGCTGGCATTCTGGTTGGAACACCTGTCTAGGAACTGTTAATGGGAGTCAGCTCCTGAGAGATGGATCTGTCCTTGGGGTGTGGACAAATCAGATCTCCTGAGTCCACCAGAAGGTCCAGACCCCTTACTGTGGGGAATTCAGCACTTAATACCACTCTCGGAGTCCTCTTGGAAGTCACACTCTTGGTCTTCCCCTGGAGAAAACCCAATGAATTGTTGAAAGACTTCCATGGCTGCTTCTTCATGAATTTCTACACTGTAAGAACTGTGATTCCAAACTGGCCTCTCAGGAAGGCTGCAGACCCAGAAATGACCTGAATTTTGCAGAGAATTTGCCTGCATTCAGTGCTGGGAGCAGCACGGCATCCACTCCTTAGCTGCACGGCCAGCAGCAGTGCCCACCACAATTCTGATTAGCTGAACCCTTCAGCCACGCCTGATACGGCCACAATCGGACCAAAAGCCAGTCAAGGCGCTTGCCCAGGAGGAGCCAGGAGACGCTTGCGCTCAAAGAACACAGAATTTGGTTGGGGAGACATACTAGCTACAGGAAGCGATCAAACAAACATACTCAATGCCACAAATAATTAGCTCAAACTGATAAAAGAGTGAGCCCAAATTCAAAAGGGTTTCTGAAAAAACTATTTCTAAGGGAAAAGCAACATAGCGTCAGCAGGAAAAAAAGGACAGGACTTGAAATCCAGTAGAGTTGGGTTCAAATGTGTGACTCTTTGGAACTTATTGGGTCTGAGGCGTCAAAGTGAGGTGTGAGCAAAGTGGCTGACTTATGGGAAGTGCTCAAGAAATAGTTGTTAAAATATCTATGCAGAAAGGAAAGGGTGAGGAGAGGTCCAAGACAAAAGCCTTCTTCAATGCCTACTTAAGGGCTAACTGTTTTCCATATGGTTACCATTTGAGTCTCACAGGTACACTGTGAGCTATTTCTTCTTCTGCCCATTTTGCAAAGAAGAAACCAAAGACAAAGAAGGTTCAGTAATTAGTTGAAGGCCACTTGGCTGGTAAGTGGCAGTGTCTAGATGGTTAACATTACATTCCACATGCTTTACTATATTAAATCATTTCATCTTCATGGCAACCCTACAGGGTATATACTATTCTCTTTACCCCATTTACTGATGAGGAAAACCAAGGCACAGAGAGGTTAAGTACCTAGTCATGGTCAATATAGCTGATAAGTGACAGAGCCAGGATTTGAACCCAGGCAATCTGGGTCCAAGTTTGAAATCTTAACTTTGCCTCACTGTCCTTTTCCATTACATATGTAACACCACCTCTCTGAGAGCCACATTAACCAACAGACAAAACTGTCAAACTGCTGGATTTTTAGGATGAATAGTGAAAATATTATAAATCCCTCGCTTGTATGGGAGTGGTTGTTTGCTCCGGTTTCTGCTGATCACTGAGTAATCTATCCAAGACAGTGATGTGTAGGGACTATTTTTGTCTCAGTTAATATACAGCACCGTATAAACATCGACTCCACTGGAGAGCCTGAACGATAAATTATCACTTGCTCAAGTGCTAAAATAGCACTTGATTTCTCTGTGCCTGAGCTTGCTATCTATTTATACTTTGCTTACTTCTGTGGAGTTCAAAGTGCTTTACACACATTTCATCACAGCTATACTTATGTAGATTTATTGTCTTTATTATACACATGTGACTAATGTACCCTGCGACGTTTGATATTTACTACAGCAGTCTAAGTTTTTGACTAGCTTTTATATTTACAGGGTTTGCCAACTGCCTTTCATTTTACAATTAGTGGAAGTCTGCTGACAATTCAAAGAGGAGAATTTTACCGTTTAACTATCTTTTAGCTAAATTCATTTTGTATATGATATGACCATTCTTGTCTTTGAATATTAACCATATATTATTTTTTTGTCCTTTCCCTTGTAATTCTCTTTTATGGCCGTCTTTGAATGAGAACAGATCTGTTATTTCAAAACTATTAGTACAATTGCCTTTTTACTCAGTTGACTTTTCAAAGTCCAATATACATATTCTTAATTCCCAAATTTGGTCTTCACAGTTTCAGTTTTCTTGGGCAAAACATAAAGTTAGACAATGAAACAGTCAAATCAAGGAAAAGAACTCCCAAGACAGCTTTCCTTGACTAGCTGGAGGACAAATTACAGCGTGGATAAGCTGGAAAACCAGTAATTAGTAACATGTCTGAGTACTGGAAGTATGAAGAGAAATGAAGAAGAGTTGGCATTTGATGTTTCTGTCAGTGACAAATAAAAATAGCCCGACTCCTGACCCTAAGGCTGGGCATTCTGTTTTCTTTTGTCCCCTTTGTGTGAATGCCCATGTCCGTTATTGAAAACAGAAACTCTAGCCTTAAGCATTTCCCTGTTTTTGCAAAAAGGAGATGATACCAAGGGCCCCTTTTCAAGAACAGGCCATTGTCATTTCATCCTACATTAGTTGCTGAAGTTTGCCTCTTGCCCAAGCGTGTCATTTGCCCACATGAATTCGGGCAGACAGGCCAGGTATGAACAGATGCAGGAGATAAAGGCTGCTGTAAACACTCGCAGTATCAATCATGGTGTTGGGGTGCTTAGAAACAGAGCTTTTAGTCCTCGCCATCTTTCTACACCTAGTAGTACTGATACGGCGAGCCTTTGGCAAGGTGTGTAGTCTGTGGCCAAGATCCTCTCTCAAAGGACACAGCTGGATACATGGACCCTGCTTCTGCAAAGACATACCATGTTCTCCTTGGCCTCTGGGTTTCAGCACCTGCTCTTCTCTCTTAGATAACGGGGTGCCTCTCCCATATCTCTTTCAGGACTCAGCTTGGTCCTCATTTCCTCTAGAAAGTCTTTCCTAAAACTGGGTTGATGCCTATCTCATGGGCATAGACCCCTATACCCACTCCGCCTATCCTACTGGGTTGAAAATGCCAGGAACAACCTCAGACAGTGACCAGGTCTCAGCAAACAGCCGAATGACGGAACGGATGGGTGTCAGAAAAGCTAGGAGGGAGACGGGGCTCAGAAGGGACTTGCTATCACTGTTATTGTTATTTTCCATGGTCTACACTGTGCAACTGGGGAAATCTCTTAAATCAAAACCAGGGCAAGGTTAAAATTACTTCAATTAATAAAAATTACATTACTTGAATGTTTTCAAAAGCAGATTTTGTGCTTTTATTTTTCTTTGTTCTTTATCTCATGAAAATAAACAATGCTAGGGAGCTCTCTTTTGGGTCAAGTTCAACACTGATGGTTGGAGCAGCTTTCAGATGGCTGTTCTGCTGGCTCCCAGCTAGCGTAGGGTTGGTGTGCTCAGTATGGAAAAATCAGCAGAATCAACTGGACTTGGGAAGTTTCCAAAAACTTTTTAAAGTATATGATCAAAGTTCAGGCCAATGTGAAACTCAGAATAAACAATTAATAATACTGTTGAGTGGAAAATGTTAAAAAGCAATAACAATAGTAAGCAATCAAAGTATGTTTTCTGTTATATCTATTTTTTGAAGTTACCTGTTTTAACAGCAAAATAGATTCTCAGGAGAAGTTAAGTCATCAGAGCCATATCTCAGGCCAAATCATACAGGAGTTTGACCCAAGTTTGAGTGCTGGCTCCAAAACTTCCTGGTCCTATGACTTTGGGAAGTTACTTAGGTTGAGCCTCCATTTCATCAGTAAATTGGTAATAATAATAAGGCCCATCTTTCAGAATATTGTGAGCTCAAAAGAAAATCTAAGAAAAAGTGTTCAGCACAGAGTGGGGATTCAATAAGCACTGACTATTGTGGTCACTGCCATTGTCAACACTGTTGAGGAAGCAGCAAAAGCATCAATTTGAAAATGATGAGCAGCCTGTTATGGGTTGAACTGTGGCCCCCCAAAAATATATGTTCAAGTCCAAACCCCAGGTCCAGGGAATGTGACTTTATTTGGAAATAGGGTCTTTGAAGATGTGATTAGTTAAAAGGAGGTCATACTGGAGAAGGTGGGCCTGAATGCAATAGACTGGTGTCCTTAAAATAGTTATTTGGGACCCAGACACGGAAAGACCCAGAGGAGAAGGCCATGTGAAGATGGAGACAGGTGTGTCTACATGCCAAGGAAGGCTGAGGATCGCTGTCAGACAAACTAGAAGAGCCAAGGAAGGATTCTCCCCTGCAGGTTCCAGAAGGAGGCTGGCCCTGCCGACACCAAGATTTTGGACTTCCAGCCTTCCAAACTGAGACAATAAATTTTTGTTGTTTTAAGCCACACAGTTTATGGTACTTTGTTATGATAGCTTTAGGAAACCAAGACAGGCCTTGAGTTAGACTGAAATTAATTGTGTAGGAGATGCAAAAAGAGGTTTGAATAAGCACATTAGAACATAAACTGGAAAATAT
>PVKY010008819.1:0-13772 GCA_004027775.1 Bradypus variegatus
GAAACTGTCAGGCTCCTTCATCTTCTTCAAAGCAAACAAAGCCTCCTTCTGAGCCCCCATCTTCAGGGAATTGGAGAAGCACCCTGGAGATGGGTGGGCTGGGGTCAGCAGGGTGAGGAGCCAGGAAAGTTGCCGTCCAGGCTACACTCGGACTCACTGTGGGTACCGTAACCTCTCCGAGCCTGGGTGTCCTCATATATGAAGTGGGGGACTGAACATGCGCACGCACACACACAGACACGCATGCCCGTGCATGACAGACAAATCATGGGTTACGGCACTTTGTAAACAGAGGCAGAGTATAAATATGAGCTATTAGTGCTATTATTTGAAAGAGAAAACCAAGAAGTTTCTATTTGGCTCTTTGTCTTCTCGGTAGCTGCTCCCCCTCCTTCCTCGGGGTCTCTCACAGGATCGGGTGAAAGTTGCGGCCACGGGAACCCCAGCTAAGGAGGAGTGGGCCCTGGCACCGAGGGGGCTCTGCAGGCATTGCCATCCTGCAGAGCTCTGCGAGCCGGGGCTCCCGGGACCCTCACCTGACTGCTGAGCACACCAAGGTTCGGAACCACGAAAGAACATGCCTGGGACCTGCCACTGCCGAGGATGAACCTGCGATCCATGTGGGACCCCCGGGCAGGGAGAGTGTGGTGGGGATGGGAACGGGAGCTGCAAGCCCCTCGAAGGGCACAAAGATCCAAGACCAACTTCTGTGGGGTTCTGGTTTGGATTTTTAAACACCACACAAAGCAAACAAAACCCACAGCCAGAATCAGCCCACAAGCCCCACTTTGCACCCCATCTTCAGCGTTTGACCCCTGAGGCCTGGCTCAACAGAAGAAGACGCTCTCTTGAGCATGTCACAACCCAAGTTCTTCACTCTTTTTTCATTTTATTTTTGATATGATCAGAAGGAAATGCACCATATCACATTTTAGAAAAATAAAAATATATTTTTTTAAAGTTTTCAGACTTAGGGAATTTTCTAAACATTTTTGAAGGCTATTTCAAACTTTCCCCCTCGAAGGCTTTATTCCATGAAATCAAATTCTTCTGGGCATCTCGAACAAAGTGAGAGAGTGAGTGAGTGAGTGGGTGGGAGGGTAAGGGGTGAGGGGGTGAGGGGTGAGGAGTGGGGGTTGAGGGGTGAAGGGTGAAAGGGCGAGGGGTAAGGGGGTGAGGGGAGGGGATGAGTGTGTAAGGAGATGGGTGAGTGAGGGGTGAGTGGGTGATCGTCTCTGTTTCTCTGCTCATTTTTCTCCTCTTTCCTCCTGCCGCCGCCCCCCCCACTCCCAACAGCCTGTGTCCACCGGAAGCTGCATCGTCATTTTGCTGCTGGCTTTGAACCCACCTTCTCAGGGGGGAAGCTTGAGTGAGAAAATTAGAGCCTCGTTCAGATGGGTTTGCGGTTTTGCTCCTCCAGCTATTTTTTTTCTTATTTCATCCTTCCTGTTTCTTTTGCAACAAACTGCGGCCGTCTTAGTTTTTTCCCTTTGCCTTAGCTGATTAACTTAATGAGGGCATGTGCTTCTGACGAAGCTGGGAGACTTTCAGATCCTGAGCATTTCTCAGGAGACGGAGGAAAGGCTGATGCTCTCCTCCTGCAGTTACAGAACTAATCACGTGGAATACACTCATTTGCCTTGGATATTTGTGTCTTGGGGTCTAAACCTTCATTTCAATTTTCTTTAATTTTGCTCTTTGTGCCAGGAACTCAGTGGGACCAGGAGCCCAAGATGGGCCCTGCCTTTATGGAGACCAGCGGGGAAGACGGGCATTATGCAAATAACACAGACAAACATGTGGTGACAAGTTTGGCATCTTGCCTTCTCTCCTTCTAAAGTTCTCTGGATGACAGCGATTCGGAGCATCCCTTGGAAGACCGCAACTGAACAATGCTTTTTGAAATATTCTGGTTGAAATCAAGCTCCTTCCCCACTGTAGTCAGTTGTGGGTTCAAATATTCCTTTTGTTCCTAGACTGGACCCTGAGTCCCTATTCCCATCCCTGAGCTGAGCACAGGCTGCCCTCAGAAGCAGCATATTTTCACAAGGTCATTCCTAAAATTCATACTATAGTGATGATGCCTGAACACCCCATGATTAGACTTATTTACAGCTTCTCCATGAGTCACAGGTGTTCCGCAGTCCACATCAATTTTTCAAAAAGACAAGTTCTCCAGTGACAGAAAACTACCAGATGAGCAAGATAAAGAGACCTCAAGATCACACTCTTCATTCTACTTTCCTGACTTGCCAGAAACTGACAACATCTTTCCCACCAGTGACTGACAACCACTCCGAAAACTTCACCGAATTATTACTCCTTCCTTATTACAAAAAAAGAAGGCGGGGGGGTGGCGGCAAAGATATTTAGTTATCACTGGCTAAAACCAAATTTCTCTAAATATTTCAGGGCATCTCAAAACACCACGTTTACAAGTTCAAATCATAAAAAAACTGCATTGGGAGGTGCACCGGTTTGTATATATTATGTGCCCCAGAAAAAGCCATGTTCTTTGATGCAAACTTCTGTGGGCAGGCGTATTAGTGTTGATTGGATTGTAATTCTATGAGTGTTTCCATGGAGATGCAACCCACCCAACTGTAAGTGATAACTCTGATTGGATAATTTCCATGGAGGTGTGGCCCCACCCATTCAGCGTGGGCCTTGATTAGTTCACTGGAGCCCTATATAAGCTCAGACAGAAGGAGCAAGCTTGCTACAGCCACGAGGGACACTTTGAAGAACTCACAGGAGCTGAGCCAGGAGCTGCAGGTGAGAGACAGTTTGAAGATGACCGTTGAAAAGCAGACTCTTGTTCCAGAGATGCTAAGAGAGGACAAATGCCCCAAGAGCAACTGAGAGTGACATTTTGAAGAGGAGCTGCGGCCTAGAGAGGAACGTCCTGGGAGAAAACCATTTTGAAACCAGAACTTTGGAGCAGACACCAGCCACGTGCCTTCCCAGCTAACAGAGGTTTTCCAGACGCCATCGGCCATCCTCCAGTGAAGGTACCTGATTGTTGATATCTTACCTTGGACACTTTAAGGCCTTAAGACTGTAACTGTGTAACCAAATAAACCCCTTTTATAAAAGCCAATCCATTTCTGGTGTTTTGCAATCTGGCAGCCTTAGCAAACTGAAACAGGAGGTTTGAAAATTTAGTGGGGATGTTATGCAAGTTTTCCTTCAATTTGAGTTCTCCACTGAGGATATGTTCATAAATTGCGGTACTGTGAAGATTGAAGACTGAATTCTAATCTGTTCTGACCTCAAAGAGACCTACCTTCTTCACTCTAGGACCCACAAACCAGCAATTCTTGGAGGGTGGGACACACCCAAAGAGGGGGCTGCTAGGTGCACGTGGCATCGCAAAGCACAGAAACACACACTGAGCAACTTGTTCCTTTTCAAGCCTTCTGACTTGGTCAGCGAGAGTCCCGTTGGGGCGAGCCTGGCTTCAGCCCCTCCCTAGGCCTGCCACGGCCCTTTTTAATAAAGAGAAAGTCTTACGACATCTAACTGGAATTTAATAACATCGGTTTTCATTATGTTTATTTTTATGACTGCCTTCTGCACGTGGCAACTAGTGCTAACTTTCCATGTATGGTAGTGATTTAAAGTTTCCTTTTCAAATAAATGTATGTTTTTAAAAGACTGTAAATTTAAAAGAAAAGACTAAGTAAATAATGGGACAAATATGGTAGGTGGGATGCAAATGACAGGTTTGGGAAAGAGTGCAGTCAATAAAAATAAAACCCAGCTCGGCTATCCTGCTTTCCCATTGCTATAGCTCAAAAGAAAATGAAATTAATTCCCTTTGCAGCATGTTGGAGAAGAAAGAGTTTCCAGAAGGAAACTCAGCAAACCGTTAAAAGTGATTCCCTCTAGGGAAGGAGTTTGGGGGCAGGGGGAAAACACTCACTTTTTACATTAAACACATCTGGATGGTTTGAATTGGGAGGCTGTATAGAAATTAACCCTTCTACTGACATCTTGGTTATAAATATCTCTTTCCAGAGTGATCCTTTTCTATTGCCTGTGTGATGTCTTTGGCACACAAAAGTTTTCAATTCCTGCAGTCAAAAAAAAAGCAGCTTCTTGTTTCTAGTTTCTGGGTTTCCGATCTTGGTTAGATAGGACTCCCTAACCTCGGCATTGGACATGCAGTGTCCTGAATTTCTTATAATACTATTATTATTATTGTTTTACTACTCCTAAGCCTTTCACCCTCCTACAACTTATTTCTGGCAGGGGGAGATGGAGTTCCATTTTCGTTTCCTCCGTCTGTTGAGCGTCCGTCCCTCCCCACCTAAACCGGACCCGACTCCAGTCACCTTTGGAGACGAGCGGCAGCGGCGAGGCCCTGCCCGGAGCTGAGTTGTTGCAGGGCCGGCCGAGACTCAGCACTGCTCTCCTTTTTCACTGTCTTCTTAGCCATTTATTCTTCCCCAGAAACCCTAAGATCATACTGTTATTTGAACATGCATCCCCTTCGTAATTTTCAGAATAAAATTACTTTTATTATTAAAAAGGGGAGGGGCCTTTGACATCTCTTTCTGGTACACCTGGTGCCAGCTTCCTAAACAGAGAGTGGCCGAGGCTGCATCCAGTCCCCTGGGAACACCCCTGGACCCCCTGCCCAGGGAAGGCAGAAGGATGACGGGGGTTCTGAGCCTCAAGCCCCGGAGGCACCCTCTCGGCACCCGGCCCCCTCCCCTCTGCCAATGCTCACCAGGCAAGTGAGCACAGCCAGGGGCCTCTGTGAAATGAGAACTTGCTAGAACCCCCTAGAAATGGCGCCAGCTGGAGGAGGCATCAGCTCCGGTTTGCAGAGAGACTGAGATGCAGGTGGGAAATGACCTGAAGAAGAAGGGAGCGAGGAAAAAGAGATGCAGATCAGAATAAGGGGTCAGTTTGCTGGGCTCCCACCACGTGCCAGGCTCTGTGCTGTGCCCCGAATCCTTAAAAACTACCCGACTACTCCCATGGTTGCCCCTTTTTACAGATAAGCCACCTGCCCCTCAGAAAGCTGAATCCTCTTAGCTGGTTCACACAGCTAAGGGGGCACATAGGTGTAAGAGAATAAACCACTGGCCCCATCTGGAGGAAAACACCTGCCTCTGAATATTCATCTCTCTTATTGTGCATATTTATGAACAAAGGGCTCAATGCTAATGTTGTTATGGTCGAATTGGTCCCCCAAAAGATATGTTGAAGTCTTAACCCCAGGACCTCAGAATGGGACCTTATTTAGAAAGGTTGTGACAGACGGAATGAGGCAAGTTAAAATGAGGTCCTGTTGAAGTAGGATGTGCCCTTAGTACAACACAACTGGGGTCCTTCAGGAACGGAAGAGGAGAACCAGACAGACAGGCAGAGGGGAGAACACCAGAACCGCTGGCAAGCCACCTCCAGAAGCAAGGAAAGGGTGTGCGATTGTCTCCCCTACACACTTAGAGGATGCCCAGCCCTGCCGAGGCCTCCATTTCAGCCTCCTGTCCTCCGGAGCAGGGGGCAGGAAACCTCTGCTGCTCTAAGCCCCCCTTTGTGGTACCCTGTTATGGCAGCCCTAGCCCACTAAGAGACACACACCTGTGGCTACAACAAATGACAAAGCTCGAATGGTTTGAGCAACAAAGAACCCAAAGCAGAGCCGCCAACAAAGATGACATCTTCAGAAAAACTGAACAAAAAGTGAGCCGCTCTTTCTAAATGTTTTTGCATCAGGCCCAATACTTCTGTTGGACCTCTTGCCAGTGTTTAAAGGACATCAAACCTTTAAAACCCACAGCTCAGGAAAGTTTTCATGATCTCGCACTTCGTTTGCTGTAGCTCAGTTTCCTCATCCAAGGAGACGTGAAACAAAATGTTCTGAGCTTCTTTTCCTTCCCTGACTTCCTAAAAGTTTGGTGTCCAAGTGACTTGACAAACCCAGACCCTCACGATATTTTGCACGATGTTCCAGGATCAAAATATAATTTCAAAAATAATATGTTTTTTGACATCCCCCAAGAAAAAAAAATTACTGGTTTCTTCCCTCTAAAAGGATTTAGATGGAATAACATCTGTGTTGAGAATATTGTGAATATGTTAAACTGACAGGCAGTCTCTAAGGCACTCCGCTCATTAATGTTCTGTGCATAAAATTAAAACTTGAAATATATTTTTAAATCCATTTTGAACCATTTAAGCAATTCTTCCGCAAAGAAACTATTGTGCTGAAATAATATATTTGCAGCGAGAGATATGAGAGCTATTAAAATGTCTTAGACCCCCTGCCTTTCACGGAGAAGAAGGGGGGATGCTCTCTTCTTTGATTTGAAACATGCTCTGTATGAAATCTACCCACCGAAAAAGCTACTTTGAAATAACTTTAAGAGCTTGACTTAAACCCCACAAGGGCCAAAGAACTCGAAGGTGGGTCTTGGTGCTGCCACCTGTGTGTGTGTAGCCGAGCTGGGGAGCAGCTCGGGGGGCTCCTGCAAGGCCCAGGTCGGGTGTGCACCTTGCAAAACCCCGCAGGAGAGAGGAAGACAGAGGCCCCGGGGAGACCCTTATCCTGCACCTTCCTCCAGCTGGGTAGTTCCTAGAGCTAGTTGGCATTGGCGCATGCTGGGAACAGCAGCCCGACATTCCCCATCTCTCGGTTTTCTTCCCTCGCTGCCTCATTCATTCACTGAGCAAATATTTATTGAGCTCCTACAAAGCGCCCCTGCCAGGCTGGACCGTGAGAGTGCAATGTTGACAAAAGGGCACAGCCTCTGCTCCATGCAGCTGGGGCTCTACGCGGGGACCAGCAGGCCCCTCACACAGCAGGAAAATACGGGAAAAGACAACATGCTTGTAAAGGGTGGGGCTGGGGGCCTGGCTCTGAGGCAGGAGGATGAGAGGGGAAGAGCAGTGCGGCCCAGGAGCAGCAGTGCCAAGGCCCTGAGGTCAGCCTCTGTCTGGGGTGTTGCCCAAGAGAAGCCGGCGGGTGAGCCTGGAGCCCCCAGCCGCGAGGAGGGCTGCGAGAGGTGCGGTGAGGGCCCAGGTGGGCAGCTCAGCCCAGGCAGGGCCCTGCCCACCATGGGCAGCCTCGATCTGGCCCAGAGAGCAAACACTTTGTTGTCCTGAGCCCATGGTGGATGCTGCACGGAGGCTGTTCAGGTACAGGTTTCATTTGCTTAGTCCTCACAACCGAATCAAGGTGGGCACTGTGGGCTCCCCATTTCAAGGTGAGGGAAGAATCTTCTCTGGGCCACAGTGCAGGTAAGGAGGAGGGGTGCAGAGGTGCACCGCACCAGGCTGTCACTCCCAGGAACAAGGAGGGGCCTGGGGGGCCCAGAGCCGCTGACGCCTCCAGTTTGTGGTTTGCGAGCCCCTCCGGCTGCCGGGTGTTGAGCAGACAGATGGGGGAAGGAAACATGTCAGGGCCCATTGGGAGACGGTCAGGAGCGAGGGTGGGGATGTGGGAGGGGTGGGCATTGCATGCTCCTTCCCTCCCCGGTGCCTGAGTCACCAGCCCCTCGTGCCCTGCCCGGGCAGCTGTGCCAGGACAAGCAGAGGCTCCCGTCCTCCGCCAAGCCCTCCTGGGGCTGGGCACCACCACTCCACCCCACAGGGAGCCGCTGCTGGAGGCCGGGCTGGGTCTGCTCACACTGGGGCCCCCTGCCCGCCACGGAGCGGACGGATGGACGGATAAATCCAAGTGTGAACTGAAGTAATCAGACCAAGTGTGGAATCATGAACTTTTTAAGCTTCCAGAATGGATGATGACAGAGATTTCTGACACTTTTGGTAAAAAGTCGGGGTTCTAGGAGACTTCCAGGCTGTCAGAGTACCCAGGGCATACCCGACACCAGGAGCAGCCAGGCAGTCCCCAGCGTCCCCTCTCTTATGCCAGGCTCAGTCCTCACCTGTCCACTCTTACTACAAATCTCATACACCCCCAGAAGGAGAGTTGAATCTATTGCTCCCCACTGCCCTGTCGCTACGACCCTGAAACTCACTTTCAACACTAGCCACCCCACTGAAGCAGAGATTAATCCGTCTCCATGCATGTCCCAGGGGCAAAGCCAGAAATAGGCTGCACAACTGGCCCTGTGATCCGGCAAAGGAGCAAAATGCAGGGTGGGGACAGCGGCTAGTGCTCAGCTGACAGGCACGTGGCCTGCAGGTGGGGATGCCAGCCCCGCAGGTCTCCAGCAGGGAAGTGGTGCTTTGTGTGGTGAGAGCACACTCTCTGGTCTTGCCAGCCCCAGGTTCAAGTCCCTGATCTCGATAATTCTGAGGAACACTATTTCACATTTAACACCTCTGAAATTGAGACATAACTCGCAGTCCATGGGGTGTGGGGTGCAAAGGGCAGACTAAAGAGAAACCCCCACAGTGGCACGAGGCTCACCTTCTCCCTCTTTGGAAAGCTTCGCAAGTTGCTGGCCTTGAGGGTCTCAGTTAGCTCAGCCAAGGCCAGATGGGTGCCAGCTGCCGGGGCCACCGGTTCCAACAAGGCCACTGCCAGCAGCGTAGATGTCCCCTTGCTCATCCGCAGAAGTGGGCAGAGGGTTGGAGGGCAGGATAGCTGCCTTTTGAGAGCGAGCTAGTGCTTGCTAACTTAGTATGTTTCCCTGTAAGCAGGGTGTTGCGAAGTGTTGGGTAAACAAGTGAATGCAAGTGTGTGTGGGGCTTGGAGATGCTTACTCTTCCCAGAAAACGTCACGGGATTCTGAAACCTGCTGGCCTGTAAGCACCTTTAACACACCCAGGGACCCCCCCCTTACTCAGTTTTGGGGTCTCAGTGCTGAGCCCAGGGTCAATAAAATGAACACAGAAACACCCCTCCCTCGGGACTGCTGAGAGTGTTGAATGCAGGGTGCGGGGGCTCGCGACAGGCTCTGGGAGCATGTTTGGGTTGTTACAAGGATTGGAATTCAGGGCCGTCCACACCACGAAAAAGGTCCCTGGCCCCAACAGCATCCATGTGGGTGACAAACCTTAGAAAGACATGAGCCCAGAACTGTCCCCCCTTTGACATTCGAACAAGAGGTCCTTTCACACATGAGAACACAGCCCTTTTTGCATGGTTTCATTGGACTTAAAATTCTCCAGGAATAAAAGTGGCCATGGACACTATATTGAGTGAAATAAGACAAACACATAAGGACAAATATTGCAGGGTCTCACTGATATGAACTAATTATAATATGCAAACTCACAGACATGAAATATAAGTTACCAGGATATAGAATGAAGCTAAAGAATGGAGAGCGGTTGCTTATTGTGAGCAGAATATTCAACTAGGGTGAACTTAAGTTTTGGAAATGGACAGGGGTGATGGTAGCACATGGTGAGAATAACTAACAGTGCTGAATGGTGTGTGAAGGTGGTGGAAATGGGAAGCTCAGAGTCACATATGTCACCAGAGGAAAGTTGGAGTTTAAAATATGGGAATGTATAAAACAGTGAATCTTGTCGTGGACAATGTCTGTGATTAACTGTGCAAATACTACAAATCTCTTTCATGAACCACAACAAATGTATGACACTATAATTAGAAGTTAAAATTTGAGGGGTATATGGGGAAAAAATATACCTATTGCAAACTATGTACTATAGTTAGTAGTATTTTCATATTCTTTCATCAACAGTAACAAATGTACTATACCAATGCTATGAGTCAATAATGGAGGGGGGTGGTTAGGGGTATGGGAGGTTTTGAGTTTTCTTTTTCGTTTTTATTTCTTTTCTGGAGTAATGAAAACGTTCTAAAATTGAAAAAAAAATTAATTGTGGTGATGGATGCACAGCTGTGTGATGGTACCGCGGGCAATTGACTGTGCACTTTGGTTGACTGTATGGTATGTGAACAATCTCCATAAAATTGAATTAAAAAAAAAAGTGGCTGTGGAGAGGTGAGATTGAGAGCTGTTCCACAGAGCCATATCACCAACAGCAGCATCGTGGCTGGAGCTGGAACGGCTCATCCACACCCCAGGTCCACAGTGTCCGCGGTGGCACATCCCCATGGCACTGTCCACGAGCCCCCGCTGTGCCTGCCGGTGTGGCTGAAACCAGAGGACTTGCGTGCTGAGAGTCGCGTTGTCTTATTACCCGTAACTTTCCTATTATTTTTGCCTTATATCAGAGCTAGAGCATTACAGCAACTGTTGATTTCACTGCAGGGTGCTAAAGGGGATTATTATGGGTTGAACTGCATCCCCAAAGGAAATGTTGACGTCCTCAACCCGGCACAGGGAATGTGAGCTTATTTGGAAGTAGGATCATTGCCAATGGAAATGTTCGAGTCCACGTGTCGTGCTGGAGGAGGGTGGCCGTAACACAATGGGGACAAGAGACACAGACAGACAGACAGAGAAGATGGCCACGCAAAGACAGCGGCAGAGCTTGAGTTCTGCCACAAGCCAAGGGATGCCAGGGGTGCCGGCCATGCCAGAGGCCAGGAGAGAGGCCTGGGAGAGGCTCCTCCTGCAGACCTGAGGGTGCCTGGCCCTCTGACACCCCGACATCCAGCCTCCAGAGCCGTGTGAGAACACGTTTCAACTGTTTGAAGACACCCAGTGTGTGGCCCTTTGGTAGGCAGCCCCAGGAAACCAAGGGGTGACACAAAATACGTGTCATGGAAAGGGGGTGTTGGCTTGGCTGGGGTTGAGACACAGATAATGCTTAACCCCTGGCTGGATCCCACATTGAGGCTCTTGTGTTTATTTGGAGATCATTATCCGATGGAGCCCAGAACTCCTCGGAGCCCAGGCCCTTCCCTCGCAATGGGTGAGAACTGAGAGAAGGGCCCACAGTCACAGAGCTGAGGGGACAGGCCTCTGGCATGCCAGCCTGTCCCTTCAAGCAGGTGAGCCTCAAGGACAAATGGGAGATCCAGTGACCCCAAAGGACTCGATCTGGAGGCGTGTGGGGATGCGGAAGCAGCATTTTGCAGCAGACACAGCAATGGTCCAGGGGTGAGTTTTGAGCCTGCCAAGCTGGGTCAGGAGACACGTACGGGAACTCACAGTTTAATCCAAGAATTGGAGCCATCTGGACACATCCAAAGATGTCCCCAATCTCAGAGTTCAACAGCTACCCCAGCACAACAGACTTATCAGCAAAACGTTTGTGTTGGACAAAAATAATAATAATAATAATTCCTGTAAACCCACCCTGATTACCATAAATGTGATAAACCAATTGCCCAGAAGATTAAAAGCAAAATTGTGCTTGTTCTTTCTTTTTCCCTGAGCAAGGAATAGTTATCAGCAGAGTGGCAAGATCTGAAAAAATAGATAAAGTGGAAAGGACAGCCGAGGTGAAGGCGAACAGAAGGCCAGATCATCACAAATCTATAAAGCAGGAAAATCTAAGCCAGGCAAAGCCAAGGGGACGTGTTTTTTTAATTTGGTCCAAGAGTTCTTCCTCTCCTGCTCCTCAGCCCCTTCTCAGGGGCTCAGTTGGGGGAGCCCACCCCATTCCTCCAGTGGCAGCTCAGAGACTCGCCTGTGGCATTTCCCCGGCCCGTGCCGAGGCAGCTGCTGGATCTGCCGGCCACGCGCCACCGTCCTCAGGAACCAACACGCCTCGCTCTTGATCCACAGCATCTGCGTGGACACTGACCCCACCCGGGCCAGTCAGCTCCACCCGTCCGCTGGCCAGGGTGGGTCCTTCAGCGGTGGGCACATGTGCTCCGGGAGCGGGTAAAGAGGCACTCTGCATCCAACATGGAGCCCGGAGGCCGGGGCCTGGAGGTGCCAATGGCCACTGCCCGAGAGAACCTGCCTGGAAGTGAAGGCAGCACAGAGAAGCAGAGGCAGGAGAAGGAGACCAAGCCCCGGTGGTGCCGCTTGAACCCCTGGTGACAGCCTCACCTGAACCCTCGTCAAATATGAGAGCTAAAAATCCCGTTTCTATTCAAGCTGGGTTGAGCTGAGTAACACTTGCAAGTAAGACACCCAGCTAAGGCAGCCTCCCGATTTGTCCCAGGTCCCACCACATCTAACTCTTCTCTTCCCAAACCAAATGCCACTTCCCGGGGCCCAGGCCTCATCACACTTGTCTACACAACGTTAACAACCACCTAATGGCCCCTGGCCTCCAATTTTGCTTCACAGTCCATTCTCCAAGTCAAAACCACCAAAATGAAATAGGTCAGAGGGGCCCTGCCCCAGATCAAAAACTTTGCCAAGGCTCCCCAGCTAGGATAAAGGCCAGACTGACGAGCAGGACTTTCTGGGACCTCACATTTGTCACGGGGTGCTTTCGGGGTCTGCTGCAGGAGGCTTGCTTTCTTCTTGGAAACTTCAAGTTCCCTCCCATCCAGGAGAACCAGCAACTTCCCCAGGATCCCACCACCACGACATATGGCATCAGGGATGAGGGGTGAGATCACAAATATTTTATACATCCAAGAATCTCACATCTCTCCCTCTCTCTCCTGGTTCTCCAATTGCAAGAAGAACTTCCAGGAAAAACAGAAAGAAAGAAAGGAAGGGCAGTGAGGCAAACTACAAGTCTCAGCCCCTTGGGCTGTGTGCCTGATCCAGGTCCCCCAGTTCCCGCCCCAGCATTTCCTTTTCAGGCTCACCGGAGACTAGACCAGGAGCCAGAAGCCACCGCAGCTGCTGTCCTCACTAGTCTGCAGAGGGCTGGCACCCCAGCATCACAGCACTAGCAGGTCTCCGAAATAATGCACAGTCCCACCTTAGCCTTCTGGATGTCAGAGAGCCCCCAAGCTTTCATTTAAAATCCATTTTATTTGAAGCTATCTGAAAATGAACAATAGGAGCCTCAAAGAGACATCTCCCCAGACACCCAGAGCGAAGGACGCTAAAAAGGATCACTCCACAAAATCGTTTTGCCTTTTAGATCAAATATGCAGAGTCCCACTGGGTCTTCTTTCAGTGTCCATGATGTGGAGAAGCTTCCCCTTGTCCCAGAGTCTGGGACCACATTTCCAGTCACTCACATTGTCATTTCACATCCTGGGTCAGGCTTCTCTCCCCCCGAATGGCTGGAACAGCCTCCACTCCAAAAAACAAATGTCTGCCGGGGGCCCCCGTGTCTGGGCACTGGCCAGGGGGCAGGGGCTGCAGGGAAGCGAGGCAGGGACCCTCACCACACCCTCCATGCACCATCCAGCACCAATCAGGGAGCGAGGCACGTCGTGGGTTCTTAATAAAACCTGACGAAGACACATTTGGGAGGCCTTTTACTGAAGCCTCAGAGCGGGCACAAAAAGCAGCAATTCTATTTGCCATTCAGAGTCACTGGAATTGTTCAAGCCACAACATGGGAAATGACATGTCCTCCCTGTCAGCTAACAGGCCGAAACACGCATTCCAGGTGAGCTCTGCCTCGCTGGCTCTCTACCTTTCTAGCTGTGCTCTCAGGGCAAGTTGCTTAACTTCTCTGATTCTGTGTCCACTTCTGCAAAATAAGAATGACCATTGTTCCTGCATCTCAGGGCTATTGTGAGGATGCAACACCAAGATGCTTGGGAAGTACTTACTAGAGTAGGAGCTTGATGAATTCCAGCTATTATTTCTATCACCATCATCATCATCATCTTAACAGGTTCTGGCCCCCATTTCCAGATTGCCACATCACAGTAGAGAAGAGTGAAGCCTTTCAAGGAGCAGCCGCCCAGCAGCTCTTGGTGCAAACTGACTGGTGGGGAAGGTGGGAGGGTGTCCCTAGAAGGTGCCTCTGGTGCCTGAGCCACCCCTGTTGCTTCTGGGTGCCCCTTCTTCACCCTCCACCACTTACTTTTCCTCCCGGCC
>PVKY010008820.1:0-13767 GCA_004027775.1 Bradypus variegatus
ATGTTTGGTAATGGTGGTGGCACAACACCATGAACGTAATTAACAGCACTGAACCATATGTCTGAAAGCGGTTAAAAGGGAAAATGTTAAATTGTATACATGGTAACAGAATAAATGAAAAAACAAAACAAAACATGGAACTACATCATCTATACACACAAATAAACATCCATGGAATTTCACAGTTATCCCTAAGTTAAACCATGGACTATAGTTACTAGTAGAATTATAAAAATGTGGCATCATCAACTGTAACAAATGTTCCACATCCACGCAAGATGTTAAGAATAGCATGGTGTATGGGAATCCTATATCTTATCCATGATGTTCTATAAACCCCCGACTTCTCTAATAAAGGAAAAAAAAAACAACAACCATTCCCAGTACAATTGCTCTCTGCACTTCCCCACTTGTACACACTCATGCAATCCACCATCACCTCCTGCCTAGAACTGTACAGGAGCTAACCAGTTTCCGGGCCCCTCCTTTTGATTCCCTCCCTGACCCCTTTAAAGTCATCTTTTCAAAATATAAATCAAATCAAATCTTAATCATATCTGCTCGAAAATCTCTATTGGCGTTCCATTCTATTAATTACGAAACCCAAGCTCTGATGAAAGTCCCCTAGCGGGCTTGGCTGAGGCCCCTTCTGCCTTGTGTCACTCCCTGTGCTCACCCAGCTCCAGCCTCACCCTCACTCACTCTCACATGTCCTGCTTTTCCAGTGGAGCCGCCCAAGGCCTGTATTCCAGCAGTTTCCTCCACCTGGAAAGCTATTCCCTCCGCTCCTGGACTGCTCACCCCTCATCTTCAAGTCTCTGCTCAAATGTGTCTGCTTTAGACAATCTCCTGATCTCTCCTCAATATCAGTTTTAGAAGAAATCACTCATATTGGGTTTGAGGGCTAATTTCCAGAATATTCTTAAGCATTTTTATTAAAAAAAATGTACGTACTGCTGCAAAGAAATAATTTTTTAACTTAAATTACCATTTTACAAAGTCATTGAGTAATTTCCTTTTTTTCATTTAAAAGACCATCTTGGAAAGCTTTTCATTCTGACACATATAGTTGTATCCCTCTTTCTTGTATGCTCCTGAATAGTATTTCTCAGTTTTCTTTTCTTTTACTCTTTATTATAAATATTTTTAAGGACTTGCTGATGGGTTGGAAGTGAGAGGTGAGGGAAATGCATGAATCTAAGACACTTCCTAGATTCTGCTCTTGTGAAATAGTTTGTTGAAACAATCCTGCTTCAGAAGCCTTTCCCTTATGCAAATCTTGCACGTGTACAACTCTGCCCCATGATACATAGCTAAAAATGGTGTTCCAATTTGCTAAAGCTGCTGGGATGCAAAAACCAGAAATGGATTGGCTTTTATAAAGGGTTCACAAATTTGCAGTTCTAAGGCCATAAAAGTGTCCGAACTAAGGCATCAACAAGAGGACACCTTCACTGAAGGAAGGCCACTGGCATCTGGGGTTCCTCTGTCATGTGGGGAAGCCCATGGCAACGTCTGCTGGTCTTTTCTCTCCGGGGCTCTGGTTTCAAAATGGCTTTCTCCAAATGTCTCCAGGCCATTTTCTCTCTAACAATCTCTCTTAGCTTCTCTCTTAGCTTTTTTCCAGGGGCAAATGCTGGATTACATCTCCAAACATCTGAGTCTGTGTAGGCTCTGGATCTCTTTGTCTCCCTCAGTTCTCTCAAGGACTCCAGTAAACCAATTAAGACCTACCTTGAATGGTGGAGTCACATCTCCATGGAAATAATCTAATCAAAAGGTTCCACCCACAGTAACTCTGCACCCTCCAGAGTTTAAAAGAACACGGCTTTCGTGGGGGACATAACAGATTCAAAGGAGCACACATGGACTGCTGCTTCTTAGGGTACATGCATTTTTGTTTTAAAAATATACTGCAAACTTGGCTTCTGAAACAACAGTGTTCATCTACTCTCCCACCAGAAGTTATGAGGCCCATTCCCTGAGTCTATGCATCACTTGGTGCTATCAAAATCTAAAAATTTAGTCAAATTCATGCAGCATAAGTTACATTTCTCCAATATTATCAGCCCATAGAGAAAGATTTTAAGGTGGTACTTTCCCAAGATGTCACTCATAGCATGTAATTCTTAACTTAATAATTTAGTAACTGCCCAAGAAAAAGTGACCACAAACTTTCTACTCCTTTAAAGGTATTTCAGAGCCACAGATGTGGAGAGGCCAGTCCTACCCTAAGAGGCTCGTCTTGGAAACAATGCCATGTGCGACAGTACTCTTCTTTGTTTCCTATCAGTCTGTCTCTTGATGAAGGAGTCAGTTCCTTAGTACAGCTCCTCTATTTTTTGTTTATATACCACAGAAGCAAGCATCCCATTGGGAGAACCATCTAATGATTAGTTTGTGTCTATCTAAAGAAAATCCCTTGTGATTTTAATTAGGTCCCAAATAAAGATTATTGATTATTGAGTACATAAAGTCCTCTCTTTCCCTCATTATTTCTCTTTATATGATTTATGTAAGCATATTCTATTGGGAAATGTGCATGCAGATTCATTCTTCAAGTAAATATGGCAAATAAAGTTTTGCCTGAATATGAAACTCAGAAAGGTTCACTAGAGACTCCTAGTCATGAAGACCAAGAACCTATGAATCTCTCCAATGAGGGACAAAATGTCAAAGAACATACTTCCTCAAAGTGCATGCCAGGAAAGTAGTTTCCTTAAGTATAACCCAATGCAGAATAGTGTTGGGAATTGAGTCGTGTGCCCTGCTCCTGTGGGTGTGAACTCATTTGTAAATAGGATCTTTGAATATGTTACTAGTTAAGGTGAGGCCACACTGTATGAGGCTGGGCCTTAACCTACTATGGCTGATGTCCTCATAAACAAAGGACATTGGACACAGAAGAAGACATGGGAACAGTCAGTAGCTGGAAGTCACTGGAACCCAGAAGAGAAAGAAGATGCTGCTCTCTGCCTTGCTGTATGATGGAAAAGCCAAGGACCAAGAATAACTCATAGCCAGCCCCCAAATACCACGGTCTTCAAGAAAAAGCATCACTTTGATGGTGCCTTGATTTTGGCCTTCTCCTAGCCTCAAAACCATGAGTCAATAAATTCACATAGTTTCAGTCAAGCTGTTGTATGGTGCTTGTTTTAGCAGCTGTGAAACTAAGCCAGTCAGAGTTAAAACTTATTTCCTTCAAACTCCCTCTGCATGGTCAAAAGTTGTTCAAGGAGCTGGAGTGTGGAGAAATTAATCAAGAAACCCAGTTTGGACTGGATTGGAGGGGCTCTGTTTTGTTTGTTTGTTGTGTGTGTGTGTGGGGGGGGGTGGGTGTTGGTGGAACACGGAGGAATCTGAAACCAATGTACTTATAAATGTGAGAATGGAGAAAGAGATTGTGGAATGCAAACTGTGATTTCCACGCATCTGTGGGCTGTGGTATGTGGAGCCTCAGCTGAACATGGGAGCATCTCTCCCTTTGTACCTCTTGTTTGACACATGGTCACCCACAGAAAGTGAGAGATATATGGCAGAAAGTGAGGGGTGTTTATCAGGAAGTAGGAGATGCATGTCAGGAAGTGGGACGTATTTGTCAGGAAGTGGGAAGTATTTAACAGGAAGTGGTTGATGCAGGTCAGGAAGTGGGAGATATTTGTCAGGAAGTGGGAAGTATTTAACAGGAAGTGGGAGATGCAGGTCAGGAAGTGGGAGGTATTTGTCAGGAAGTGGGAGATGCAGGTCAAGAAGTGGGTAGTATTCATCAGGAAGTGGGGTTATTCATCAGGATGTAGGAAGAATGTCTGTTCCTTCCCTTCTTCTGGAGGAACTTGCCAGTGATACAGACCCAAAGAGCACAAGGCAAATCTCCCACATGGTGTTGACCTGTCAAAGTAATCAAGTGACTCTCTCGAGCCCCTCCTCCATCACTCATTCCATTTCAGTAATTTGGATGAGGAATTCAGATCATCCTAATGGTCCTGTCTTCCTCAGAGCATAAGGCTGATGGCCTGTAAGCCATGCTTCTCTCCGAAGAATCTCAGTTAAGCACTTAGGAATTCACACTGCAGCCCTGTGAACTAAGGACCTACTCCAGGCTTCCCTAACCACCGCACTACCAATATTTTCAGCGGGAGGATTCTTTGTTGTGAGGGTCTTTTCTGTGCACTGTAGGTGTTTAGCGGCTTCCCTGACCTCTCTCCACTAAATGGCTATAGCACCCCACAGCTGTGACAACCCAAAATGCCTCCAGACCTTGCCAGAGGTCCCCAGGGAATGGGATAGGGGGAGAAAAATTGCTTCCTATTGAAAATCATTGACTTAGACAATTAAATCCCTGCTTAGCTAGTCTCTATTTCTGAAGACAAAGCTAAAATAATGGCATTTCTAAGTATAAGCAGATGAATTTCTCAAGAACTTTGAGTTGCTTGAAATCAAATATATTGTACTCTGATTCTATAAAAATCTCAATCGTGGTGCCAATAGTACTAATTTTGTAGAGATAGAGTATCTCAATTTAGTAAGCATCGTGTCTAGGCTCCAGCTGAAACAGCCCCTTACTGTGGTCAGACAGTAAATGTGATATTATCCCCAAAGTTCTTCCTAAGTAAACTGCGACTTATGCCAGAAAAAAGAAGCAGTCTGGAGGTATGGAAAAATGTATTGAGGATAAGATTTTTGTGAAAGGCCTGGCACAGAATTTTTTCTTGGGTAAAGTGTCACAGGATGGCAGCTATAAACTGCAGATAACAGCTCAGGCCAAATAAAATTAAAAAATAAATAAATAAAATAGCCTCTGCTATCTTTCTATTCTGCTGTTTATTATTTTTGTGTCTGTTGTTTTAGCATAAACCTGTTGATGGTATTGCATTAGTGTTATTTTGGAAATCAGCGTATCCAACCCACAAAATTTTGGAATAATGTTCTCTTTCATGAATGAAAAAATCTGAAGACCTGCAATATCAGTGTCAAGTGGAGATAAAAAGAATCACTCTTTATAAAGTGAAAAAATAAAAATAAAAACATTGTGTTCAAAGTCAGAGACTAATAAATGCAACTTCCAGGTAAAAGTGAAATGTGGTCAGGTCTCAGCCAAGCAGGAATTCAGGATTCACTTGGAAAATGAGTCATTGTTCACTCCTCACACAATATGGTTCATTCTGTTCCTCAGAACAAAAGCATTTCAAATTCATTCACAACAACATTCACAGGAAGAAACTCTGGGTATGTTATTTTTGGGATTGGAAAGAATATCTCCCCAGGCCCCTTAATCATCAATGCCGAATTCAGTGAAGGAGGGAGAGCAACAGTAGGCCATTGTCACCGGTGTCCAAGCACCGACAACAGCCAGTGGCAAGAGCAAGGTGTAGAGCCAGCGGGGAGTGAACAGCATCCTTTCCTGTTCTCCTTCTCCCCCTTCCTCCTCCTCTTCTTTCTTCTTCCTCCTCCTCCTTCTCCTTCTCCTTTCCTTGTATCAATGTTCTTCTTACACAGTGGTAGTAAGAGCCGGTAGGGGTCACCTGGACCCCACCCCAAATTCCCTTCCAGGCACCAGTGGGCAGTGAGGATGTGGCAAACATGGGGGAGGGCTCAGGGGGCCTGAAAAACAGTCAAGGCTGTTTCCACGGTGCTTTCAGGGACAAGAGAAATTCCTTCTTTATTACTCAGCCCCTCAATTATTTTCTTATCTGTGCATCGGAATAAAATAACTGCTTCATAGTTACTTTTCATAAACACTGTCTAATTTAATACATTTATTTTTAAGGAGGAAGGCTAAGATCTGTTAACAGAATGATGGAATTTTATTGCTTACATTTTTGGTAATGTATGTAAGTTATTATAAGAAAGGTATTATGGCTTTTGTATTTAAAAGCTGATAAAAACAAAACAATATAGTGACTTTTTTTTTCAACAAACACATGCTAACAAATATTGAAGAATAATATCCTGACTTTTTTTTCAACAAACATGTGCTAACAAATAATATTGAAGAATAATAATGTCATTTTAACAATATGTTAACAAAAATTAATGATTTCAAGGCAATAGATTATCTAGTTAAGTATAATTGCTAAAATCCCATTCAGAATTCGATGGCTTTGTAAAATTTGTGGAATAATGTAGTTATGAAGATATGCAAGTCTGGAGCCAAACTGCTTGTGTACAACTCTTAGTTCTGCTGCTTACTAGTACGTCTCCTGTGGAAGACATCTAATCTCCCTGCGCCTCAGTTTCTCCAAATGGAAATTGCTAATTAAGGCAGAAATGGCCTCAGAGGGTTGGTTTGAGAATCACATAAATAGACAGCTGTAAATATTCACATGTACAAACAAGCTCTCTCTTCCTTTTGCAAAGAGGTCTTTCTGGAATGGCTGTTGAGGAATGAGGGGGTGTCACAGCCTCCAGGCACCTGCTTTCGCTATGAACAGTGACCTGAGTGTCTCCAGGTGTCCATCTGCACAGCCAGCCCCAAGCGAGCCATAGGCACCACCCCTGCACCTTAGCTAAGAGGAAATCAGGGTCGATGGAATCAAAATCTTAGACTTTCGCACTCAACAAAGCCCCTACAGATTATTTCCCCCAAGTTTCTTCTGTTCCCACTTCTTCTGTTCTTACTTGCTTCTGAACCTCTTTGAGCTAAAAAGTATTTTGAATTTTTGCTTAAAATCTTTTGCTTAAAATTTTAATTTCCTACAGTTTTTGAAACAGAAATTCACTGAATATATTGAGAAGCACACTTTGAACACATTTATCAGCAGCACAGTACTCAAGTGTGTCCAGCTTTCATGTAAACCCAGAGCAATATGGCAGCTGGGAAGGAGTGGCCAGCACTTTATATCCGTGTCAATGACTACTGAGCCTTCTAACTGGCATTCAAGAGCTGAGACGAGCTCTAACATAGCACTAACACAGACACAATTAAATGATTTGAAAGATAACATAACAAAATCCCACTTGTTTCCATCTCCTCTGATTCCTGCTTCTGCTACATTTCTTAGACAATAGTTTCCCTAAGGTCCAACTTTAGTTGCTTTGATAAAATGCAACTATTGTTTCTTTAGCTGAAAGTTCAGCAGAAATGAGATTTCCAGAAATCAATGCCTGGCACATAATCCAGGAAACTCTGAGTTCTGTGCCGTGCCCTGGGCTTTCTGGCCTGGCCCTGTGAGACTTGGGGTGAGTGAGTTGACCACGAGGTAAATGAATCTTTCCCCAGCCTCGGCAGGTGTGAAGACTGTCATCACAGGACCTGCAGCTGCCACGAGATCACATGCCAAAATAAAGACAAATTCTCAACTTAGTAAGTAAATTAATCACCCCCTGACCTCCCCGCCTCCAGGACAGCATGTGTGGGCATCTCCCCTGCTGCCCTGAGGAGATTCTGAGCACCTTTTGATCTTTCTGCCGCTAATACCCAGGCCTCCCATTTCAACCTGCAAGGCAGGGTTACAAAATTGAATAGAAGGTTCTATGTGTCCAGAACGTTTTATTCCAGAAAGAAAAGGCAGTCCTGCTCTGGTGTTCCATTCTTTCTTTCTGCTTCAATGCAAAATAAATAACTTTAACTCATTAATTTTCTTAGCACAGATTTTAAGACAGTCAGATTCCAAGACCTTCTCTTGCTTATCAGTGTTTAAAGGCTCAGGGCGACATACTTCTAAGGTTTTATGACCATTTCCCTCTTGTTGCCTTCTATTTATGGCTAAGTTAGTAAAACAAAGAGCCTGTTAAAATTAATGTAATTTCAAAGACATTACCAATGAGGGTTGGATAAAACCTTGATATTCATATCTCTGCTTCCTGCATAATGAAAGGGACTTGAAAGGTTGTGGGGACAACCTTTTTTTTTCAAATGTCACCCTGGAAAGGGGGTGAGCTAACTTCTGTCTGTCTTAGGCTCAGAGGCCCCCGGCATGTAAGAGGGCCATGATCTAGGGCAGCTGTGCTGCAGCGGGGAGCAGCTTTCTTCACCCCACAGAGCAATCCCCAAGCAAAGTTACAAAAGGCAGTAAAAGGGGTGGGTGCATGTTCTGAGTTCTCACTCTTGGTAAAAATGTATGAAACAATTGTCTGTGAAGTTTATGCAATAGGAAGTGTGGGGGTTGTAAAGCATAATATTTATTTGGGTTAGGTACCTCACATTTCTAATTTGCCCTAAGAAAAGTAACTCTTGAAAGAGAAGATTTGGAACGGTTCCTTTAATAGATCTTAAGGATAACATTTATATTTTTTTAAGCTGAAGAGGACAGGAAGAACATTCTTGTGCTTTATTTATTTTTAACTGAAACATTATAGAAGCGTTTGCAAAATTATTCAAGTGAGAGCCATAATTAGGCAATGCAAGTGGGGAGAGAAGCACTAAGTGCCACAATGAAATATCTATTTATGGATATTACCACACATAATGAAAGCAAAACAGTTGTAACTGTATATTAAATGTAGAGTAGCATTCCTAATAATATTCTCCATGTGTGAAGCAGTTGGCAGGATGTATCAACATAAGGACAAATTCATGATGGTCAGATGGTTAAGAAAGTAGTACAAATAATTAAGGATTAAAGAAATAAGAGAACTGGGTACAGGCAAAAAATACATAGCCTAGGCTACATGACTACATGCTTTTGTAGGACAAAACGAGTGGTTTTGTCATGCATTACCTTTTTATTATTGTTTTCAAAAATGCTAACCATGTAATTATCAGTTACCTCTTTTGCAGCAAAGTCATTTTTTTCTTAATATATTCAATGAAAATAGATGAAATGTGAAACAAAGTTTTATTGTTCAAGTAGATTCAGGGTCCTAGGTTTATTATGTAAAAAGAAAACACAACAAAACAAACAAAAGAAAACAACTACAAATTTAAACATCGTCACTATGCTACAGTCTTTCAAATATAAATAGGGTATATATGTCTTCTTTTTCCTAATCCTAGTTGGAATATAAACTCATGGAAATACACACATAGATATACAACTTAAAAGTGCTTTGCTGTTGTTGTCATTGTTGTTGTTGAATTATTATCACTTCAGTCTGTTCGCCAATTCATTCATCCAGAAGAAAATTGGCTCAAGACAGGAATTTTATTGAACTCAAGAAAAAAGAAATGACATGTATAAAATTAAACTATGTGGAGTGCTATATTTTCATGTGTGTTCAGGTAAACCTTTTACAAGATAGGAGCACAAGAAACCTTTAGAAATCTAGAAGTATATAAAGACAGTGCAGGTAAGTTTATCACCACTTTCACCAACTCCATTATAAACTCATTCTCCATCAAAAATGACAACAGCCAATGAGTGAGTCCGCCCTAGGTTTGGCACATTATACTGGACAACAAGGATGTTAAGATTTGGAGGGGAGAAAAAAATACATCCTGTAAACTGAAAAGGAACCTATTCCCATCATCAAATAGAAGTCTGAAGAATCAAAACAGGCGTTTGCTGAAATATAGCAATAAGAGGTAAACTGAAGTTATTTCTACCCACTCTGGTTGTTATTTTCCTGTATTTTTCCAAGTCTCTCCAAAGGTTATGACCTTCATGTACACAATTTATTGCCCCAAAATGATAGTCTTTTCTAAAATAAATAGGAAATAAGTCAGGAAAGGTTTTTGTTAAAAACCAATAGATCTTTTGGAAATACATTTTTGATTACATATCTTCACAAAAAATTAAAATAAGATAAAAATATCTGTTCTCCAGGCTCCAGATTTCATTATTTTTCAGATTCATGAGAGACTGTCTGGAACGGTTTTGTGACATGTTGTAGGAGGTGGAAAGTGTTTTCAGGCTGTGTGACAGCAAAGCTCTTCTAACAAGTCTTCTTCCGTCTGACCTCATCGCCGTCTACACAGGCGCAGCCCCATCGCCGTCTACACAGGTGCAACCCCATCGCCGTCTACACAGGCGCAGCCCCATCGCGGTGGAACCTGAGCGGACCAGGCCATGCCTTGCCCAGAACCTCCAACGGCGTCCCTCCATGGCCCGCCTTCTAGAACAGCAAACCCCGCGGGGTCTGACCCCTGCCTGAACTCAGGACCCCTCTAACCCTGTCTTATGGCTCCCCAGTCCCGCTGGCCTGACTGCTGCTCTGGCAGCCAACCTCGAGGGCTGAGCTCCTCCTCCAGAAATTCTCTCTGCCTCTGCCATCCCTTCTGCTCTCAGCTGGCCCGTTCCTCAGAGCTCAGCTCACAAAACTGCCCCCTGGACCAGCCTTCCAGGACACCCCATCTGTGGAAAGCTCACACCTCACGTCCTCCCTGCACCCTTTATTTGCTGGTCTCCCTTTAGGAAGCTCCTCCCCAGGCTCTTTGCTTTCTCCCAGTAGAATGTGAGCCCACGAGCACTCAGGCCTCGGTCTTACCCACCGCTGCAGCGTCTGCAGTCAGCACAGAGCTTGGTGCTCGAGGAGGCCTGAGGAACCTGGGGGGTGATTTACACCTGAGGGGCAAGGTGTAAGCGGTGGCAGCAGAGCAAAGGATCAGTGGTAGGACTGACCAGCAGGGTAAGCGAGTGGCAAGCAGAGCTTGTTGCCATGTCCAGGTTGGCAGATGGGTTTGCAGAGAAGATCCCATTACAGTGTGATGGAGCAGGGCAGACGGGGATGTGGGAAATGATGAGCTGTGGGTCCTGACTTTGGTGAAATGGATGGAGGAGGACTGTCCAGTGCCTCTATGGCCGGGACCCCAGAGCGCGCCTGGGCAGCAGGTGTGCTCCAGATCAGACTGCATCGGCTTAACTGAGGTCTCTCTGCACAACCACTTTAAATTGTTTTGTACATTATATGGCAGGCACAGAACCAGATGATGGACTTTTTCCAAGAAACATTTTTATATGTTAAGTGAATGGCTACACATCCAGAAAGTCCTTCCCAAGACAGCTTTGCAAAAGATTTTTGTAGTATTTACGTTTTGGAAGCAAATGAACGGCAATCTTTGATACTACAGATTCATGTCAACACACACTTCATCATAACATTCACTTTGGGGTGTCTGTTTGCAATTTGCTTTTCTTATCTTTTTCTTTGGCAAGATTCAGTGTGGGGGACAGGAAGTAACTAACCTGCCACTCCCGAGAAAGCATAAAAGTAACTGAGATTCCAACACTCTTCAGTGTTTGGCTGTTCTCTCCATTAAAGGAATTTGTACAAAGACTGATAGTTAAATAGGGGAGATTACAATAGTCTTATTATTATACAAATAAAAAAGTGAATGTGCTAAATGTTATGGCTGTTGAAATCCTTTCTTGCAGAATATAAAAGCAAATAAGTTTCTTCCATAATACTTTTTTTTGGTAGGGGGTTGACAGCTGTTTGCATGTGAAACTAATGTGATAAATTAGAATACCCTGGAGATGTAGCATTATTTAAGTATATTTTATGTAGCACTACTAATAAGAAAATTACTCAGGGAATATTTTTTGCAGAGTATTATTTTTGAACACAGATACAATCAAAGCATGCTAGCAAAGAAACTGAGCAATTATTTTAATTATATGCATGTGAAAACTATTAGAAGCAGCCAAGTGCATTATATTTTTAACAATGTTATTCAAACATTCTAAGCTCATGAAGTCTCCTTCACGCATTTTTATAGATTATTCTGTGGCCTCATCCAGGCTTAGAAGGCAAAACTCTAGGCTTTGGGAAGTCATTATTTTTGAGGCACGAGCACAGTTTCTGCCTTAGGAGGCACTTGGTGATTACCTGTTGGAGGAATAAAGGGACAAACTGGAATGATGACCGCACTGTGCTGTGCATACTGCCGTGTTGTGTGTGAACTATCCTGTAAACCTACAGACCTGAGCTTCAGTTGGCTTTATTGAGCCTTATGGGTTAAATTGTCCCCCAAAATAGATGGGTGGAGGTTGGAATCCCAGTGACTTATAATGTGGCTTTATTTGGAAATAGGGTCAGTGCAGAAGGAACTAAGTTAAAATGAGCAAAACTGAATGAGGGGTGGGCCCTCATCCAACAGGATGGGCTTCCCCTTATAGGAGGAGGGAATTTGAACAGACGAACCTGGGGGAGAAAGCCATGTGGAAACCAAGGCAGAGCTTGAAACCCCAGGATGGCTGCAAACCACCAGAAACTGAAAGAGGCAAGGAAGGAGTCTATGCTATAGATTTCAGACTCCTGACCTGCAGAATTGTGGGATAAGAGAACATCTGATGTTTTAAGCTATACAGATTTTGCTGTTTTATTACTGCAGCCCTTGCAAAGAAAGACACTAATGGAGAAACACAAATGCAAGATGAGACATGAATTGACAGGCTGGCTGGTTGTGCTGTTTGCATCGGGGGCTCTGGGACCCCCAGGTTGCCCAGCTGCAAGGTGGGATGTGTTGAGCTACAAGAATTTGCCCCACACCACATTCAACCACCATCTGCTGACACAGCAGATACATAAAAGAATGTTTGGCCTGCTGGTGAGAAGAGCTTCCTAAGGTTCCTGTAAAAAATTATAGCAAACTTGGTGGCTTAAAACAATGTAATTTTGTCCTTTTGTCGGTTCTCTGCCAGAAGTCTGAAATGAGTCTCACAGAGCTAAAGTCAAGATGTTGGCAGCGCTACTTCCTTCTGGAGGCTCTAGGGGAGAAGGTGTTTCCTGTCTGATTGCAGCTCTTAGAGCTGCCTTCCCAGGCTCAGGACCCTCCTCCATCTCCCAGTCCTTCTCTTCCCATCGTCACGTGGCCTTTCTCTCTTCTGTGGCCTAATCTCCTTCCAGTAAGTACCCTTGTGATTGCAGGCAGGGCCCACAGGGATAATCCAGGATAATTTCCCATCTCAGGGTCCTTAACATGATCACCTCACCAACATCCCTTCTGCCATGGAAGGTAATGTCCTCACAGGTTCTAGGGGTTAGGACCTGGAAATCACATCTGGTCTTTAATCGCAATTCAACTCTGGCTCTGAGTTTCCAGAGTTAGGCCAGACGTCACAGGTCAAAGGCACAGCTTCTGTAGACTGCCCTTCAGGCCAGAGCACCTGCACCTCTCACCGTCAGGCCACAAATTCCAGGGTTCCACCAATCCTCAGGTGTGATGCTTCGCTAGAACAGCTCACAGAACTCAGGAAGCACTATATTCATGGTATAGTTTTATTATGGTAAAAAAGGACACAGATCAAAGAAGCCAAAAGAAGGGATGCATAGGGAGAGCCTGGGAGCGTCTCACCAGGAAGCTTCTCCACACAGAGTCAGAACACAGCACCCTCCCAGCAGCGAGGTGTGTATTATCCACCACAGAAGCTCTCCAAGGTTTGGGGGGTTCTTTGGGTAGACATGATTGACTGAATCACTGCCCACATGGTTCAACTCAATCTCCAGCCCCCTCTCCTTCTTGAAGGTCAGGGCTGTTGGACTGAGAAGACCTGGCTCAAAGCCCCAATCTTGAGTCATTTTTTCAGCATAACCTCTCAGGTGTGGTCTGGGTCTCATCCAAAAGAACAAAAGACACCCCTATCTCAGAAAATTCCAAGATCGTAGAGATAAGCTCCCAGGAACTGGGGACAAAGACAAGCCAAGTTCTTTCGGATCCTACAGGATTTAGATATCTTTGGGGATCATTCTTCGATGATTCCACTTGTCCTTCTTGATCCAAGACTGTTAAAAGACAGGTTGGTTGGGTGGCTGACATTTTTGTTCTTGAATTGGTTTGAGCTGGGGGATGTGTGCATATACATGTATGTATATACCTACAGGTTTATTTCAATGATCTGGTCTACATAGTTGGAGGCTCTTTGAAGCATTTCAAAGGAAAACATATTT
>PVKY010008821.1:0-13764 GCA_004027775.1 Bradypus variegatus
GGTCTGGCCCCGGGTGGGAGCATCCCCAGCCCACAGGGGAGTTGGTTACAAAGGGCGTGGTTTCTTTCTCCTTTTGGCTCCCCTTTGCCCCCCTGGCCCTGAGACAATCAGCAGTGGGTGTGGGAAAGGCTATCATCCATGCCAGACACTAAGGCGTTGGGAGAGCCCACTCCTGCCGTGCTTCACTGCGCAGTTCTCACCGTTGTATCTGCAGTCGGTCCCAGGTTTTTTTTTTCTTTAAAAAGAACCAGTCCGTCTCCAAACACCAACCCACAGTTTCCCAACATCGCAGCGCAGCCGCCGGAATTTCAGCTGGCTCACTCACTCGTTTCAGAATGCAGACTCCAGGTTTCACCAAATGCATGGTCCCTGTGGATTTAGTAGATCTTGTCCAGTTGGTACATCGCTGGAACTGGTGTTCTGGGTCACTTTCTGGCTTTTATCCAGTATTTTTCATGGAGGTGTTTTTTTGCCCTGTCTTACCTAGCGGCCATCCTGGTTCTCTCATGTATTTGAGTTTATGTTTTCCATTCCCTCAGAAAGAGAAAATTAAACTTACCTATGCAACATAAAATTGAAGATTATACATTCAAGAGAGGATTTGAATTATGATTGACTTAAGTAACAATGTTATTAATTCCAAAGAATTTGCCTTCAAAGCAAACATTTCCAAGAAAGTCTTCCTATACTCTTTTAATGAAAATTCAAATACTTTTCCATGTGTTTCCTTGAAATACTAGGATGGAATGGACTGATGTCTACCTACCCCTAAGCATGCAATCTGGACATTTTTATTAAGTATTCATTTTAAAAACACTTAAATTACATGTATGCCAATATACTGAACTTGAATTAAGAGACACTTCAAACTGGCATCTACAAACCTCTTCCCTCCCTCCCCCCAATGGAGGGCTGGGCTAAATGGATTCTCTTCCTATTTTCCTGTTTCTGTTAGTGGTACTGCAAATTTCTTAATACCCAATTCAAAATCTTGATCATCTTTGAATGTTCCTCTCTCATACCTCTATATTCCAATCTGTTAACAAGGCCTGGTGATTCTTCCTTTGCAATATCTTTCCCTCTTCATCCTCTTTTTTTCATCTATTTCCACTGATACTTCTAAATTCAGGTCCTCACTACTTCACATTTGAACTGTTATAGTTGCCTAACCAGTCTACCACACACCACTGTCTTCCTAAAATGCTGTTTTCATTATTTTCCCACTAGAGTATAAACTGCATCATAGCAGGGACTGTATCTCATTCAACTTTGAACACCAATAACTTAGCACAGTACAACGCGTCATATATTTTTTATTAACCAACATTCATTGAGTGAATTAATGAATATATAAATCCCATCAATCCCCTTCTTAATATTTTTGTCAATTTTGCACTGTCTACAACAAAGGTTACAAATGCAAAAGTCTGCAGGGGCCAGGCAGGAAATGTAAGTGAGTAAAGGTATGTGTAAAATAATAGGAGTGGTGAGGACTGTGATAAACTGGAGAGCACATATCCCATCTTAACAGGCAGCTGCTTTTTGCTCCAACCAATTGCTGCCATGATGGAATGAAGGCCTGGTATTGCCAGGTCTTCTGATTTGTCAAGATAAGCTGAAAGCACATATTTTTATGTAAAATTTGCTGGTTTTTAAATGGTGGCAATGGAGTCTACTTAAAAACCAAAAATGAACTCAAAAAACCACAGAGCTGGGCAAACAGACTGCATCTATGGGCCCAATCCAGCACTCAAGACACAAATTGGCAGCTCTGTCTGCAACATAAAAGATTAACTCCCTGCCTGACATTCTAGGTCCTCCACTGAGTTCCCAACAAGTTTTTTGCCCACTACATCCACACAAGAACCCTTTGCTCTAGTCCAGTGGTTCTCTATCATTAGCATGCATCATGATCACCTGGATGGCTTCTCAAACTATATATTGCTGGGCCTCACAGTCAGTTTCTAATTCAGTGGGTCTCAGGTGGGGCATGAGAATTTGCATTCTAACAAAATTCCAGATGATGCTGAGGCTGCTGGTCCCCATACCACACTTTGGGAACTACTGCTTTAGCTAAGCTCCTCTGTTTCTTAAGCACACTCAATTTTGCTCACATTGTTCTACCTTCCAAGAATGACTTTCTTCTTTCTTTCAGCCCACCACCTTCTGTAAACTTTCCCTGACTATGCCAGTCTCTCATGCCTCCAAATTCCTGCAGTACTGAGGGTCTTTTTATGCCATCTCTACCTTATCAATCATAGTTTGGTATTGTTTATTTTTAACTGTTTGCTTGTGTGCTAATAAGGCTGCATATTGCTGGTGATCAGCATCCAGGTCAGAGCCTTATATACCTGACTGTAAGCAATTTAAGGGCAGAGACTCTGTCTTGTCCCCCACTGTACCCCTCAAGTTATCAGAGAGCCTGGTATACAGTTGGTGCTAAACATTTCTTAAATGAATTAACATTTGACAGATCCATGATATGAAAATGCAGACAACTGGGCTGGAAATATTTGGGTATGTAATTTTTCTTAGGGAACTGGTTTTTAGTCCAGTGCTCATGGCTTTGTCAGGATGGACAACTAAAAAAAAATTGGATATTTTGCAAACAAAGTGCCAACAAGTAATAATTATCTGAGGTAATACATCCTGTACATAAATAAAATACTGAATGCTGAAAATAGATAAGATTAAATCCTTGCCCTCCAGGATCCCTTATAATGCCTCTGCAGGGATATGAACCACTTATACCAACACAAGATAACACCTGTTTGAATAGAATTCTGTATTTGTGGTCCATTCAATAAAAAAGTAGGATGAAAGTAGCCAACTCTTAGTGATATTCAGAAGCATTGATCAACTCCTTCAGATACAATCTGAATTATGACAATAAATGTATCCAGGATTCTGAAGGGTGTGTGAAAACAAAATCAGAAGTTCCACCTAATCTCTTCCACCTATAGTTTAGCACCTGATATCCGACTACTCTCAGGCAATTTCACAGATGATTTAAGAGGAGACACTTGGTCTCCGAGGTAAACCAGAATAAAGCTACAGATGATTTTACAGAGTAAACCTGTGAAACTACCAGAAGGAAAAAAATAGTTAATACACATATTTTGACATATAATAGTCATAAATTCTATACATGGCTTATTGAACAATTCTGCAATTGATGGTACTACAATCAATGGGATAAGAGAAAATTTAACATCATTTGCTAAAAGATAGCGATTCCATCTCAGAAAAAAAACCGAGGAACATCTGTAGTACATTTACAGCTTTAAGCTGCCAAACATGTTGCCTTACTTATGGATATTTGTCCTACTTACCAGGACCATAATGATCTTGTCTGCTTGTGGGTTTGGTCAAGACATTCTTTCATCTGCATTTCTTTTTTGGCCAGGAATGATGCAAACTGGGCAGAAAAAGAACAACGCAGGCAAGTCAACAGAGCACTAAGTGGCTTATTCCAAGTTTGAAAAGTGTTAGCATTCTAAATTATGAAACAAAGCAAATTTATTTGGCAGAATAATCCTTGAAATTCATAGTAAAGCCACCTATCAGAATTTTTGGTAGGAAACACTACTAGATGAATGCTAAATAGCAACTTCCTACTCTACTATCTGCACCATCTGTTGTTGATCACCAATAGATAACTGAATAATAACATCCAGTTCTTTGATAGAGAATATGGAGACTCAGAAGACCTCAGATTCTAGAACTACCTCTACCACAGTGTGATGCTGAGCATTTCTCTTAGCCATAATCATGCCATAATAGTTTTATCTACAAAATCAAACTTAGTCAATAAAGATATATTGCACAATACAATAAAATAACAATAAAGTACATGTCACTAAAGTGTACATGCAAAAACTAAGAAATAATCAAATATTCATGTTTATAAATAAGTCTGTAGGCCTATGGTTAAATGATGAAAATTTTGGAGCACCTTTCATATTAGAAAGTAAAATAACCAATTTATAAGGAATTCCAAATATATAGCCAAGTCATCAATAGGAAGCATTTTCAGAACCCTAGAAATACAAAATTAATCCTAACTGTATGGATTCCATATGAGTGGTAAGCCTTTCAGTATATGATTCCACCCATGGACCCACAGGAGTATGACCTACAAACAGAAGACAATGCAACCAGAAATACAGTCAGAATAAGCTACAATCATGATTGCAGATAGGATGTCTGAAAGGGTTTACGAGGCTCATTAACAAAAAGTAGGTACTCTCTATCCACAGAATTCACAAACAGAAACTCTGTGGGAAAGAAAAAGGAGTGGGGTGGGCATCAGAGGTCAAAGACCTCTGAAAAGGATGCAGGGATTAAATTCTCCCTAGAAAATGGAAAGACACAATCTATAATGAGGTTTTTAAAAATATTAAATTTAACTTGATGTGGAGATTAAGACAGCGAGGAGCTTCAACTATAGGTATCATAATTATTAACTTGACACCCAGAATACCATATCCTCTTTAATGACTCACTAACTCACTGAATGAAGACAATCACAGAGTTTCTGCTCTGAAAAATGAGAACAATACTTCTGAGTACACGTCTTCTCACAGATGTGCAAGAGCTGCCAACGCTTAAGGATGTAAACGGTAATCCAGGCGCCGGCTCTGAGCGGGCTGCGTATGCTACTCAGGACAGAATGGGGACAAAAGCCTGACTCCACGCCTCCGAGGACCCTCCTGCTGCCCCCAGAGCCTCTTCCACCCTAGAGAGCAGCGCTTCTCTCCTGGCTCAGCTCTCGGGTCGAAGGGGTCCGGCTCCTCAACGCCCGTGCGCGCTGCCCTGCGGAGGCTGACCCGATGCTGGCGGCCTCGCCACCATTCACTACTCTCGGGAAATAGGTCCCCGATTGCTCTGTCAAAAGAATAAATCTGCCTGCGAAGTCTGCAGGATACGCCATCCCTCACAGGGTTAGCAAGAAGTTGGAAGGCAAGGGATAAGAAACCAAAAGACTCTGGGCAGTGCGGTCCGCGGCTTAGGCAGAGAAAGGGCAAGAGCAAGGCAGCCTTGGCCATGCAGGCTGCATGTGGGGGGAACCGGAGAACGCGCGGATGAGACTGGAAACGCTGCAAGCCCGACGGAAGCCCCGGCTCCGGCGACCACGTCGTGGCGGACCGACCCACAGGGAAACAAGCCTCCCTCAGGCGCGGGCCTCCCACCCGTCACGCTGCCCAGCCGGCAGGTCGCCGCCCAGGGCTGGGCCACTTCTGCCGTCCGGCCCGGCAGCCCGCCAAGTCCTGGCACGGGAGGGCTCAGGTGCCTCTGCCTCTCGCACACTCACCGCACACCCGCCGCCTTCGGCGCAACCTCCGCCCCGCCCCCGCGCCGGCCCCGGGGACTCGGGCCCGGCTCGGCGACGTCGGAGACACGTCACGGACGCATGCGCTCTCCGCGCGCTGGCAACGGGCCGGGCCGGAAAGTTGTCTGCTTGGCTCTCTGGTTTCTTGAGGGACGCAGCCGCCTGGGCAGCAGCCACAGCGGGGTCCCTGGAAAAGACAAGATGTCGTCGAAGGGAAAGGACAAAAAGAAAGGCAAGATCAAAGGCAAAGACAAGAAGAAGTAAGGAGAAGCCCCCCTAGGGTCCCCTCTCCCTGGGTCTGCTCTCTGGGGACTCGGGCCTGGGTGCCGCTGCCTGGCGCCCTCCCGCCTGTCTGTCGGACCCTCCTCTTGCCCTTCCCGCCTCTGAGAACGACAGCTTTCATTGTTTAAACGTTCCCCAAATGTATGCCAAACCGTAATGCAACTGGAACAATCGAATGAGAGATTTGGGGTCCTGAGTTAATTTAGGCACAGCTCCTGCCCATTTGTAATTCAGTCAGTTCCCAAAGAATTGAAGTAACACGGGGGAGAAGGATGTAAGTGCTGGTGGAAGAGCAAAGAACGGGGAATCAGGAAGAAAGGTTAATTTCTTCTTCTTCTTTTTTAGTTAGGGAAGTTGTAACTTTCAGGAAAAAATCATGCATAAAATACAGAGTTAGGAAGGGTTAATTTCTGACACAAGAAGTGAAGGTCACGATATTTCTTGTGATTTCGGACATCCTCTAGAGCTGTGCTCCCCTGTAGAGTAAAGCTACTACTAGTCTTCTGTGGCTATTAAATTAAAATTAAATAAAATTAACCACTCAGTTCCTTAGTCACTCTAGTCACATTTCAAGAGCTCAGTAGGCACATGTGGCTAGTGATGTTTGTATTGGACTGTACATATACAGAACATTTCCATCACAGAAAATTCTGTTGGACAGCTCTGGTTGAGATCAGTGGTTATCAATTGGGGTGGGGGAGGGGGGCGATTTTAGCTCCCAGGGGACATTTAACAGTCTGGAGACATTTTTGATTGTCACATCTGTATGGTGTGTGCTACAGGCTTCTAGTGGGGACAGTCCAAGATGATAAAGATTCTGCAATGTACGCTCAGCCCCAAACAAAGAATTATTTAGCTCAGAATGTCAGTAGTGCAGGGGTTTGAGAATAAGCTTCTCTTGAGTAGGAACTAAGTATTATTCACCATATCTCCAGCAACTTGCAAAGAGCACAGAACATAACAAGTTCTTAATATCTTATGAATAAAAAATTAAGATGTGCTTGTGTGCATACTTCAACTTGGAGCTTCTGTTTCCTCCACAAGCACTGGATTCTTTCTTTCTTGCCCCTAGTTGGAGAGATCTCTGCTGTGTGGTTGAAATGTCTTAACATTTAGGAGACCTCTGGGTATTTGAAGTAGTCCTTGGACATTTTCAGGAATAACTTTAAAAAAAAAATCAGTTTTGTTGAGATATATTCACATACCATACAGTCATCCATGGTGTACAATCAGCTGTTCACAGTGCCATCATATAGTTGTGCATTCATCACCACAATCAATTTTTGAACATTTTCCTTACACCAAAAAGAATAAAAATAAGAATAAAAAATAAAAGTAAAAAAGAACACCCAAATCATTTCATCCCACTCTATTTTTCATTTAGTTTTTTCCCCATTTTTATACTCATCCATCCATACAGCAGATAAAGGGAATGTGAGCCACAAGGTTTTCACAATCACACCATCACACCATATAAGCTACGTAGTTATATAATCATCTTCAAGAATCAAGGCTACTGGGTTGCAGTTTGACAGTTTCAGGAATTTTCTTCTAGCTATCCAGTACACTAAAACCTAAAAAGGGATATCTGTATAGTATATAAGAATGCCCTCCAGAGTGAACTCTTGACCCCATTTGAAATCTCTCAACCATTGAAACTTTAGTTGTTTCATTTCTCTTCCCCCTTTTGGTCAAGAAGATGTTCTCAATCCCACGATGCCAGGTCTAGGCTCATCCCCAGAAGTCATATCCTTAAAAACACCCCTGGGAGTCATGTCCCACATGGGGGGGGGCAGTGAGTTCATCTGCCTAGTTGGCTTAGCTAGAGAGGGAGAGGCCACATCTGAGCAACAAAGACATTCTCTGGGGGAGACTCTTAGCCTCTCCTTTGCAGTAACAAGCCTTGTAAGGGCAAGCCCCAAGACTGAGGGCTTGGCATACCAAATTGTCAGTCCTCAATGTTTGTGAGAAGATCAGTAATAACCCAGGGGGGATGTCCAACATTTCTGCGTTTTTCCCCAGCTCTTCAGGGCAGCCCTGCAAATGTATTTTTATTCTCTGCCCAAATTACTTTGGGATGTATCACTATTTCACACTAACCTGTACAAACCTACCAGATCTCACTTCCTATTCAAAGTTCCGTGTAATTATGGTGCTTGAGAAAACTGACCATACAAGTTAAGTTATTTAGTGTGCTGTAGAAGATATATATCCTGCACCAAATAAACATCTTTTCTCTTGGTCTCACCCAGAAGTTGAAGTTTTAAAACACAGTCAAAATCATTCTTTACTCTTCGGCCTGATTAACCTAACCTTAGTCCTAACCAGATCTGCTTCATTCATATCTCTAATTGAAGTCTGGACTCTTTTTCAGCTTTGTCAACAGTTGCTGTATGTGCTGATACTGACATTCATAGCTGCCAAGCTCTAGCTCTGAGTTTCAAGTGTCACACAGATACTTCAAGGATCACTTTTGGTTCAAAGAAACCTATAGGATTTGACCAAATGGGGTAGTTGTTCAGATTTCCCCAAACTGGTCAGAACCTGTGAAGTGGTTAATACTCTAGCACTGACCCCTTGCAGGCTTAGAGTTGAATCTGCTAGGTTGCCACTAGTCTTGTCCGGGACCCTGGTGGTTCCTAGACACAGTAGAGTCATGCATGGTATCCAGCACTTTATATGGAACCACAAGGGAATCCCTACAACTTGTAATGTTTATAAAGGAACTCATTTAAGAGATTAATACGTGCTCAATACAGAAAATTTGGAAAACATGGGAAAAATCAAAGGAGAAAACAAAAATCACCTGTAATTCGATCATGTAGCGAGAACCACTATTATCATTTTAGGGTATTCCTTTTTTCTTTATAAAATGATTGCACATGTACATATTTATTTGCACCTTTTTTCTTCTCATGTGTCAATATGTCTTTTTCTACAATGTGATTTTTTTTTGCATAACTGTATAGGTAGTCCAGCACTTTGTAAAAGTGCAAAGGGCTCGTCACACCTGAAGTTCAGTAGCATCTGTTTTCTATTTTTGACCATACATCTACTGCAAGCTGAAGAATAGTAAAGTAACAGAACTCTTACTCTGCAGATCTTCTATGACCCATAGTTTGAGAAACGCTTTTGTTTCTGCAGACAGTATTTGTGGTTCTTCTACTGGGGTATCTGATTTCTTGCATCAACTACTCTGAGCAGCTTATAACTGACTTTCAGGAAGCAATTGTATACTTGTAGCAAGGCAGTCAATCAACCAGTGCCTAAATCAGGCTGGAAAAGGAGGTCAACAGCAATAATAGGCTGGGGGGTTGGGGATGAGGCTGGCCTTAATTTGAAGAAATCGAAAGGTGAGAGTAGGATTGGAAACGGATTGAGAAAGAACCAGGAATTGGGGGTCACAGTGTAGAAAGTTATATGGATATTTATGTATGAGCTATTTAGAGTTCAAATACAGGTGATGTCTTCTTATTTATTACCTATGTATTTATATGTCTAGTGCCTGTTTTGTATAAGAAATAGTGTTTTGTTAATGCTTATATAATAAATCCTTATTTTGAAAGATCTTTTTATCATTTTAGTCTTTGAATCCATCCTTTCCTTTTTTAAAAAATTTCCTCCCTGCCCCTCCTACATCTGTATAAATTATTATGCTTTGTTTCTTAGCCATCCTTGAAACCTGGTACATTGTGGTACCAGCTGATAAAGTATTTAACACACTTGTTCTAGAAACTTGATCTTTTGTTCAAGGCCTAGCCAAAACCAAAACAACCCCCAAACAAAAATAAAAAACTGGGATGGTGGGGTGGATGGGCCATAACAGACCTATAAACTTAAGTTACAGTTACACTATGAATGCATCCTCATGCAGAAGGGGAACAAAAAGTTATGAATTTGCAGTAGAGAAAACCAAGGTCTAGGACTGAGCCAGTAGTAACAGAAAAGACAGTTTAAATATGGGAGAATCAAAGAAGTAAAGGAAAAGATGAGAAAGCTTCATTAAATGAATTTGACTTATCATGCATTCCCTCTGTAACCATTAAGCATTAACTCCTCATTTCCCTCTCCTGGTAACCTATGATTTACTTTCTGTCTCTAAGAATTTGCATATTCATATAAGTCAAATCATATAATTTTTGTCCTTTTAAAAAGTTTTATTACTCAAAACTACTTTTCCTCCAATTTTTTTTAAACAATAGACTTTTTTTTAGAGCTGTTTTAGTTTTATAGAAAAAATGACACAGAAAGTACAGAGTTCCCCTATACCATCCCCCCCAAACACATTACTGTTTTCTCTTTTACTAACATTTTGTTTGTATGGTACATTTGCTACAATTGATGAACCAATATCATTAGAATTATATTATTAACTAAAGTCCATAGTTTACATTAGGGTTCATTCTGTGTTGTACAGTAATATGTATTTTTTAAATTGTTGTATCATACATAAAACATAAATTTCCCATTTTAACCACCTCAAATATACAATTCAATGGTAATAATTTCATTCATAATGCTCTGCTACCATTACCACCATCCATCACTGAAAGTTTTCCATTACCCCAGACAAATTCTTTACCCATTAGGCAAGGACTCCCCATTTCCCCTCTTCCCATACCCTCCCCTTGATAACCTGTAATCTACTTTCTGCCTCTATGGTAAATTTGCATACTCTAGTTATTTCATAAAAGTCAGATCACACAATATTAGACCCTTTGTGTCTCACTTATTTCTCTCAACATAATGTCTTAGGTTCATCCATGTATATATATCAGAGCATTCCTTTTGTGGCTGAATAATATTCCATTGTATGTATATGTCAATTTTGTTTTTCCGTGTTTTTCTTATTCATTCAACAACATATGCTATTATGTGCCTGGTAATGCCAATTAAAACAAATTTTTAAAAAGAGAGATGTAATGCTAATGTAGTAGAGACATAGTTATGTACTGTGCATGTCCTCTTCTCATGTAGGAAGGTAGTGAAACCGGATGAATCTGTGGTGGACAGAGCCAAGGCTAATGCCTCCCTTTGGGAGGCCAGGTTGGAAGTCACAGAACTCTCCAGGATTGAGTATCAAGATACCTCCCAGAGACTGGCAAAAAGTAATGAACACTTAAAGAAACAACAGTATAAAATGGAGAAAGACACAATGTCTGTATTAAGCTACCTGAAGAAGCAGGATCAGGAGAAAGATAATATGGTAGGTAGATAGAAAACCTGAGCCTCAATACCTATGTCTGTGGTTATACTGGTGTGATTATAAATTTCAAGGATTTTAATTCCTTAGAATCTCATTACATGATTAAGACATTTATTTCAGGTGACCTTAACTCTCCCTGTAGCAGGACCCTG
This sequence comes from Bradypus variegatus, assembly GCA_004027775.1. NCBI lineage: Eukaryota > Metazoa > Chordata > Mammalia > Pilosa > Bradypodidae > Bradypus > Bradypus variegatus. Next base: position 10,973 of record PVKY010008821.1, read on the forward strand.
TTTTGGAATGGCTGTACTGTTGTCAACTTTTATTTCCAGTTCTTGTGCCATGTTTTCTTGTCTGAAAGAAATAGAGACTGGTGACCATAAGGGACCATTATGATCCACTTTAAGGTCAAGAGCATGGTATTTATATTTTTTATATTATTAAATAATTAGCTTTAATGATCTGAAAAGCAATCTACTGATTATCCATTATCAGATTATGAATCGGACAAGTTGAATCATTTTTTGGCTAGTTGAGTCTCAAATATATCTTATTGTACTTCATTTAAGTGTTGAGAGTAAAACTATCATTTTAGATCTGGAAGAAAAAGAGAAGGGAACTAACATTTGTGTAGATTTTGTTTATTTTATTAAATTGTAATTTTTCTTTGCGTTAATTTTGTTTAGTTTTTACCTCTTTCCCAGAAGTATATCCTCTAGAAAGCATTATTCTAAAGTAAGATTTTAGATCAGCCATACAAATAATTTTCAGAATTCATTAGATAGAAGTTTTGTGGCCTGCAAATGTTTTTTCTTTAATCTCCATTAGCTAAATAGGTATTGATTTGCATTTATCAGTTTCACTTCTATTTCCTGATAATCATCTGCCTCTCTCTATCAAAGACCAGCATCTGGCTGCTGCAAAAGCAGCTTTATTTAGTTTTCTCACAATCGTGGTGTCCTGTTAAACCAAAGAAATGACATTAGGTAGAAGAAACAAACTGGATTAAATATATCCTGGTTAACCAGCCTTCTCATAGTTTGTCATTCTGCTCTAGCCTAGAAATGTTATTTTCTTAAACTTAATTTAAACTGTTTATAGTCTTGTTATAAAGGTAATTCATATTGTGGAAATTTCAGAAACAAAATGTGTTTTGAAAACTATTTTATTTTGAACAAAATTAGGAGATTTTCCTTAAAAGCAGGTTTTTGTGTTTGAGGCTTTGTTCAATCTGTCACAAAATAAGTTTCTTTATGTGTATCATACCTGTCCTATATGACTTAGGATTGCCCCAGTTTATTTTTAGAATTTATTGGTTTTCCTTAAACTGGTCTAAGGTATTATTCACAACAATATCTCACTCCTATGTCTTCTGATTCTATGACCATATCAAGGAGCCTTCAGTTTAAAAAGCTACTCAGGTTCCCTACTAAAATGAACTAGCACTCCTTGGGGAAATGATTTATTCTAGGTCTTGGGCAGAAAAATTAAAAGATGAGCCTAGAAAATCTTATTGTGCCACAAAGTAAGGAAGCTGTCAAAAAATGTTAAAGGACATGGACTGGAGAACCTAAGATGGCGGCTAGGTGAGACAGGGCAAAAAAACGCCTCCGTGAAAAATACTAGATAAAAACCAGAAAGTGACCCAGAACACCACTTCCAGCATAGCACCAGCCAGATAAGTTCTGCTAAATCCACAGGGAATGTGCATTTGGCGAAACCAGGAGCCTGCTTCTGAAACAAGTGAGTGAGCCAGCTGAAAGTCCAGCGGCCATGCTGTGGTGTAGGGAAAGAGTGGGCTGGCATTTAGAGATGGACTAGTTCTTTAAACAAACAAACAAGAAGCCCGGGAGCGGCTGCAGATAAGATGGGGAGAGCTCAGCAGTGAAGCATGGTGGGAGCAGGCTGGGCTAACACCTCGGTGCCTGGTGTGGAGGATACCCCTTCCCACACCTGCGGCTGATTGTCTCAAGACCAGGGGAGCAGAGGGGAGCCAAAAGGAGAAAAAAAATGCATTCCTTGCAGCCATCTCCCCAGCGGGTGGGGGACGCTGCTGCCTGGGGCCAGATCCACAGCCCAGAGCCGCGCCAAGAAACCCAGCATGATGGGGAGTCTTTCCCACAGCACTGCATGCAATCCACAATATCGACCATGAACAGTGGTCTTTAATGCACTCATGGCTGATTGTCCTGGAGCTGGGAGGGCAGAGCTGTGCGGAAAAGAGGACGTTAACGCATCCCATTCAACCATCTTTGAAGTAGGCTGGGAGCGCCCCAGCACAGCCCAGCGACCCAGGGCTTCCCTGGCAGGCTGGCGCACACTTGTGACACGGTGTGGCCCTCCCTCAGCAGAGGTCTTGGAAGAGCCCAGCTGGGAAGGGAGAACCACTCAGAAATCCCAGGGACCCTACGCGAATACCAAGGACTTGTGGGTCAGCGGCAGAGACAATCTGTGGTAAGACTGAAATGAAGGCTTAGGCTCCTGCAACAGCCTTAAATCTCTGGGAACACCTGGGAGGTTTGATTATTAAAGCTGCCCTGCCTCCCTAACCACCCAGACACACGCCCCACATTCAGGGCAGACAGCACCAACAAAAAACCCAGACTTGGTGCACCAATTGGACCCCACAAGAATCAGACCCCCACACACCACAAAGAAAAAATTGGGGAGAACTGACTTGAGGGGAATAGGTGACTCATGGACACCATCTGCTGGTTAGTTAGAGAAAGTGTATGCCACCAATCTGCAGTTCTGACAAATTAGAGATCAAGTAAAGCAAATGCCAAGAGGCCAAAAACAACAGAAAATCTTAAAGCATGTGTTAAAACCAGATGATATGGAGAACCCAAACCCAAACACCCAAACTAAAAGATCAGATGACACACAGTATTTGGCACAATTAATCAAAGAACTACAGACAGGCAACAAGAGCATGGCACAGGATATAAAGGACATAAAGAAGACCCTAGAAGAGCATAAAGAAGAAATTGCAAGAGTAAATAAAAAAATAGAAGATCTTATGGAAATAAAAGAAACTGTAGGCCAAATTAAAAAGACTCTTGATACTCATAATACAAGATTAGAG